>JBDPZO010000570.1:0-14907 GCA_039877585.1 Heterodera filipjevi | reverse complement strand
TGCCGCTCACCCAATCGAGTGTGGTGGTTTTGCCGCCCCCACCCCCCCCCCCTACCCATCGAATTGCCGTCGCGTTGGTTTCGTCCGGCTTTGATCGGTTTGAGTGCATCTTCGACTGCGACGTTTCCTGCTTCTCCCACATCCATTTGTGCCCCGGGAACACAGCGACTAGTCAGCAGCCGCACTCTTCCATATTGGATGAATATTCATTTCAAAACCTTTTTCATTGCTCTTTTTCTGATGTATCCCCCGTTGGTATTGAATCTCTTCTGTTCAGCGTTGATCTTTCCCCTCTCGTTATTTCCCCATCGACAGTGGTTTTGTGATGGTGATCGGTGTCCGATCGGACTTTTTTTAATGGGGGAGGGTAATTTGTCTGCGATTTTCCGTTTTATTATAGTCCTATTTATTTATGGTCCACGCCCACCCCCTGTTACATACGCACTTTTCTCAGTTTCCTATTCGTATTACTACTCCATTTTTCTTTGATCAGAGTATTCATTTTTCCCCTTTTTACACCAAGAATTGTTTGTCGTCACCCCAAGTCGAGCAGGCCGAAACGCTTTCCATTTCCCCGTGGGTGCCAACACAGTTCAGCATTTTACCTTCAACCGCACCGATCCGACATGAAATGATGCATGGGCACGGCGGCCTTTTTTCCTCCCCGTGGGTCTTGAAATCAAATTTCTGTGGTCAGACATTTCGGCAACAGTTGGTCAAACACTTGCGATTGATGGATTTGAAAAGCTAGCCCTTCCGTATTCGGTTGTTTTGGCACCGAAACGTTTGGGGCACCCCCTGCCCATAAAATATTATAAAATTTTCTTCATTTTTCACCATTTTTACTACAGTTTGGTTATATTCATTTGTAAAATTACTTTCTGTTGTCTTTTTCAAAAAATACATTACAGTAACCCTCACAAGGGCCGAAAATAAATTTCGCACACACTTCTGCGAAGATCCGAACCCCAAAAACGCTAAATTTTTCTGGCTCGATACCCAAGAGAACGAGACTTCATGCAGTCAGGTCATATACCCCTGCTGATCCACTTGGCATGGCAATCATTTTTTTCTTCGACTCTCTCCTTAAGGTCCAACCACGCTGTGCAGCACTCGAAAAACGGTCCAACGAGCAGTCGGCCGTATTAATTTCTGAAGCCAATGAAAACATAAACTGTTTCTCGAAATGGAGTCCGTTTGTTTGCTGCAAGAACTCTTCTCTTGAAAACACGAAACCGCGGAGACGGGCGCCGCCGTCGTTGGCGAGGAAAACGTGCGCATGCATCATTTGTAATGGCCACTCTAGGTGTAGCTAAATGATCCAACAAATTGCTTTGCCAAAAATCTTTAAATTAAAACCTATTTTTTCATTTCATTGACCTTAATTTGTCCATTATCTTTCCCATTTAATTTGGTTGCCCCCCCCCCCACCCCCAAGGGACCAATGATTTTGCCGTTTCGCATTCTGTTCATTTGCCAGGGGTTGTGCTTACACGCTGCGTAATAAAGTCTTTTTCCCATTTTAGCCTCATATTTCTGTTCTCTCTCCTTTCAGCTCAACAATTGCCCATTTGGTCGTTCTCCGTTAAAGCGCTGCTTAAATTAAGCGATTGCGCACTCATTGGTTCGGCCAAGGGTCGGCTCCGACGGGAGTATGACCACGACACGAATTCGTTGGGCGGTTGTTACCCATTTTTGAATTAAGGAGGTTTCTCCCAAAAAATGACCATTTTGAACCTGTTGTCCGAACCGAATCCGGTCGATTTAAATCGTACATGATCGAACTTTGTAACGCGCGCTCCGAAGAGAGCTTTCAAGCGCCACGCGGCCCGAAAAGCTGCGGTTGAACTAAAAAAAAGTTAAGCCTAAATCTCATAAATTTAGTAACCAATCTTACCTTCGGGCTTTGACTTTGGGGTTTGTTGTGCTGTTTTACTTTCCCCCATATTCCCACAAATTGGCCATTTCCCATGCCATTTCATTGTCTATCGTCCCTGCCTGCCTGTCTTCCTTTTTGCCATCAATTTCGCTTCCGTTTCAGCTCGTGAACCTGTACTCTGATCGAGTCCTCAACGGTCCCCTTCACTCGTCCCACAACTGCCCATCAGTCGTCCTTTTTCCGTTGGCACTGAACTGACACCGCGCACTGTCCAAACCAGAATGAGCAGCAGGCATCAGAACCTCGCAACGAGCGTAGGGGAGAGAATACAACGACAAAGCTGTCGTAGTCGGGGCGACAAGACGGCACCGGCGGCGTCAATTGGGTCGCTCGCTGTCGCGGCTCGCATTGGACCAGCACCATCGTTCACCCGCACCGTGTCGCCTCCACCGTATTGTCGCCGGCTTCCATTCCCATCACAACAAAATGCCTCCAATGGTCGCACCTTCCCAAAATGTGCCGTCGTGGTCTCCGCAAAAACAGCTCGGCACCCAATTGTGCCGTTTGTGGAACCACCGTAGGGCAGCAGTCGACCGGTACGTCGTTCTCAATCGGTGGAGGAGAAGGAATGTCGGTCACCGCCGCGGTGATCGACTGGCTTAATGTGGTGAAGGTAGTCGACGCAATTGCCATGTTTATTTATTTTATTTATTATGTCAAAAAAAAGGTCCCAAAGGGAAAAACCCGCTACATTGTGACATTATAAGTGTTTGTCCACAAGTAACGGATTAATACAAATAAAAATAAATAGGAAAAAGATCGCCAGAATAATAAAAATCATATGAAGATCTCTTTTCATGCAATTTTCCAAACAATTATTGCCCCAGGGCTTAAATAATACCTTTTTACAAAAGCCATCCATCGCCCTTCCCTCCAAATTTTCCAGACTTCGCAACAAAATGATCCAATAGATGTGCCAATGAAAAACCTTGAACACATTGAGATGGGCCTCATCTGACGTAGCAGAAAGTGCCTAATTAAACCCATTATAGCATAATAATTCTTATGAATCATCCAATTTTGGGAGTGCCACCTCCGCCTCCCCCCCTTAATTTTCCTCCCATTCTCTTCACAGGGCTCCCTTCGAGTGCCGTTCGCGTCCCTCTTCTGCTACCAATTCTTGTCTACCGCAGTCGTTTTTTCGCCCTCGCTGTGCCGTACTGACCATCTCCGCTTTCTCATTTCTCCATGCCAAATTCTTCTTTACCAATCGGCAACGTTCATTATGCGACAAAAAACACCTCTGCGAAGAAAACATTGAAAAAAGCAATGGGGCGATGTCCCAAGAACGAGAGAACGGGCGAGACTAGGATTTGGGCAGTTCGCCAATTTGGTTGTTTATTTTTCAAAAGTATTGGAAAGCAACATCTGCGACGAGTTGCCTACTCAACAGCAACCGAAGATGGGCCACTGAATAAAAATTATCCCAAAATTAAAATTATTTTTCATTTTATAAAGTAAAAATTATAGCAATCAGCCCGTTTTGGCTATCGGTTAGTGGAATGTGCCGAAGACTAAAGGCATATCCATTTGTGTCGAGTAAGACCAGTCGGCCGATATCCTTTTGATAGGCCAATTGTCATGCGCCAAATTGGCCTTAATTGAAAAAAGGAAAAGTTTTAGTGATTTTACCTTCATTCGAGTGGTGTAGGAGAAATAAATGAAAGAGCAAAACAGGGCGGAAGCGATCAAAACATTTAACAACGTGAAAGGAGGGAGCACAAAAGAAGCGGAAGCCCAGAGGGGAGAGAGGGGACCGTTAAACGGCGATCGACCGCCGAGGGGTGATTTGACGACGCCCAGCCTGCTATAAGAGGACGGGGGGGGGGTGCGTAAAAAGAAAGAGAGTCATAAAGAGATAGCGAGTGAAAAAAGGCATAGTGAGAGAGTACTTGATCAGAAGGGCGAGCATTTTTCTCTTTTTTTTTTTCTTTATCTTTATCAAATTTGTCAGGCAAATGAATTTCATCAATCTACATTTAATGAATGCCAGTCTTTTTTTCTGTTCTTTTTGTGAAAAAATGGCCTAAAAATCCCGGCATTTTTTCATCACTGTTTAATTTTCCTCAGTGATTTTCCCTAGTCCGTTAAAAGTCCTCCCATTCCTCGGTCTGCCAAACAGTTTTATAGATTTTAAACAATTTTGTATTTCAAAATGACGGAATATTAATGACGCTTTATTCCCCAAGTTGAGTCGTATTCCTTTTCTTAATTGCCAAAATTGTGAATTTAATTTATTTCAAAGCCCTGCGTTGTGTTTGTAGTTCTTACCATCAGTGTGTTTATTCTGTAGTTATTCCTCTCACCCCAATCATTTCGCTGACTTTTTCAAATGCTCGTTCAGTGTTTCAATCCTTTTTAAATTTTTGTGATATTTTATGTCTCTACTTTTTGTTTTATTTTTTCATTCTGGTCAAAAATTTTGTTTAATTACAAAAAAAAATTAAGTACTGGTTTACCTTTCTTTTTTTTCCCCGAAATCGGTAAATTTTTAAATATATTATTAAGGCATGACTTTAGTGATTTAACTAGTTTTTCCTCTGCAGGCTTTGTTTCGATGAGAACGCGACCGAAAACACATTTTTACGCGAAAATTCTTCGTTTGAACGTACCACTATTTCACTAGAAATCACTATTTTTTGGTGGCCTTTTTGGTCACCACTATTTTGCTCATATTTTAGGGCGTTTTTTGGGGAATATTTTAAGGAAAATACAATAAAAAAGAAAAATACACCCCTAAGGAATCGTCTCAAAATGTGCAAAATTTACACTAAGAAGACTTTTCAAAGCCAAAATCTTGGCCAAAATTTATCAAGAATCACCTATTAGTGTGCGGCCAATGCAATTTTCGGTATTTCGGTATCGTTATTTTACGAAGAAATACGAAATCCCCTCCAAAAAATTGCTTTCGGTATACCGAAACCTGAACGGTAAACCGAGACCGTTCCGCACACTACAATAATTGCACCATAATGCACCGAATTTTTGCCCGAGAATTTTGAAATATACCTCTTTTGTAATTGCAACCAACAATTGGAATAAAAAAATTTTTTTTCATAAAAATTTTCACTATTTTGAACTTTTTCACTATTTTGGCATTTAAATTCTCTGAAATGCTGAAATCAAACAGAAGCGAACTCTTTATATATTTCCGCTTTATCCTTCGGAACAATAACACAATATACTGTTGGTCACAATAATAGGCATGTACAATACAACACAGATAATACCGGACACAAAACATACAATATACGATTGATCATAACAATATATACAATACAAATACTTGGTCACATCACATTACAATGTATAGACAGTTATATACAGATGATAATCCTCCATCCTTTCCTATGGCTGTTGATGTAGTTGGTCGATTGCACAGTTCAGCAGCAGCCTTGGCCCGAGTGATCAATGAACGCCACCGCATCGATTTTGACGCGCGCACTCTTCGGCATGCTGACCACCTGGTAGACGCTTCGGGCTGGAAACACGTCGCCGGGGAAGAAGGCTTTGTACGTCTCATTGACCGCCGAGAAGTCGCTCAAGTCCGCCACCAAGATGGTGATGTTGACAACTGCAAAAACAGAGAATGATTAGCGCATAGTGTGCAAGTGTAGAACAACCAAACCACACCGTGTTTGAACGATGTTCCAGCAGCCTGTAGAACCTCGCCAATATTGGTCATCGCCTGCTTCGTCTCGGCTCGCACTCCGCCCGGCACTAGTTCCGTCTTGCCCGGGATCATCCCAATTTGGCCGCTCACATACAGCATGGCGTTGTTGACGAGAATCGCCTGGCTGAAAACAAAAAAGGGACATGTTTTACGTTTTCTTGAAGATGATTCCCCACTGTTTTCACCTATAATTGTTCGCAGCAGGCGCCTTGGACGTGGTGATGATACGAAGAGCGGGAGCAGCAGGATCAGCCATTCAGAAAATAGGAATAGGATGAGCGGGTTTCTTCTGCTGAAAATGTAATTAAACTAAGTGAAAGGAATGTCAGCAAATATAACCAAGACTAAGCCGAATCCTAGTTTGTTTGTCAATTCAAAAGAATTGGGCCTTTACTGACACAAAGTAACACAATTTTTAGAAGGAATTTTAGAACTTTTAAACGAAATATATATAAAACAGATGAAAAAAAGGAAAACTAGACGAGGAGGGAGGGGGGGGGGGAGATTTCAGTGATGAGTGAAGGAAGAATAAATAAAGAAAATGATGCGAAATATTAAATTTTACTTTATTTATACTCTTTCGTTAACAATAATGGTAGAGAAATTACGGACACACCCATTTCAGTATGCATTCACTGTGGCTGTTTCAGTACCCACCATGGGAAATTGAATGCGTACATTACATAGCTGGTTTCAAATTTTTGGAGGTCCTTGTTAATACACTTAAAATAAGGCTAACAATAAGCAGTGGGCAGGCTAAAATATAAAAATTTTCTGTCCGTAGAAATTCGATTTAGCGTTCGACTTTACGGCTTTTAAAGTTTTGTTTTCGACTTTCGTTTTCCTTCTGTTTCATTTCGTTTCATTTTGGGATTCATTAATCTTTTGTTTGGTTTTTGCTTCTGGGTTGGAATTTAAAAAAAATCATGCTCAGCGACCCCGAAAATCCCCAAGTTTATTTTTTCCTCTTCGTTTTCCTTCGATTATAATTTAAATCAAAAAAACGAGTTTATGATTGATTTTTAACCCGACTAGAGTATTCAACCCGAAAATTGGAAACTTTTTTAAACTGACTTCTTCTTTCAAAAAAGCTTATGGGCGCAATTTATAAAGTACATGAATTTGAACCAAGAGGGGACCTTTTAGATTTTTTGACCAACTATTTTATTTTTTCAAAATTGGCCAAAGTAGGTAGTATCATATTTGTCATCAGTAGGGAACGGATTTATAAGTTTTTGCTTATTTTTTCTGCGGCTTTAACTCGACGAGAAATGGCACGAAAAACACATTTTTTGTCCGAAAATTTTTCGTTTTGACGCACTTATCGAGCTTAGAAATGCTTATTTTGGATGTTCGCCCTTAAAATAAGTTTTTGCCCTTATTTTGGCGTTTCGTGCTTATTTTCGCACTTATTTCGCGATTTTTAAATTTTCAAAGGACTATTTTAGGATTTTACGAGCGGCCGGGCACCGCTTCGCGGTGCCCACCCGCTCTTTAACATCTTTTATAATTTTATTGAATTTTCGGGTAAAGTTTAATCGATATTTTTTAAATTTAAATTAATGTCAATTCTTAATAGATTATGTGTCTTTATTTTTAAAAGAAAAATTTGCAAAACGATTATTGTACGAATTTTCACTATTCTTTTAACATATTAGGTAGATGTGTTTTTTAGACGAAACTTAAACTTGTTTAAACAGGTTTTTTTCTCGTTATTTTTGTCTTTCTTATTTTTTTGTATCCTTCTCCTCATCTTTACCTATTTAAAATAAATGTTTTTTGGTAGCAATCCAAAAAAAAAGCTTAACGAAAGAAAGATTTATCAAAAGTTTGTTTAACAAAATTTTCACAGATTAAATTATAAATGGTTTATTTCATACAAAAAATTATTCCATAATGGAACCAAGTGTTAAAAAACACATTTAAAAAAACTTATTTTTTATTTAATATAATTCATTCAATTATTTTTGGGTTTTTTGCTTTGGGTTTAGCTTCAGCCTTATGGCTTACTAACAATACCCGCGTCGAGAACGCACCAAAGCACCGGGTATCATTGGAGCTTTAAGGGGTTAAATGATAGTTAAAGGGAACGAATCCCGCCCTATCATACGTTGCACCCCCCTTTTTAATGCAACGATTAACTTACCTTTTTTAGCTCCAAAGTTTATATTAATATATATAAATAAGTTTGTTTATTTCGTTTTATTTTTTTATTACAAATTAAGTTTTATTGAAAATATTTTTTCTTTCATAAACTGAAGATTCAATCCAAATTTATTTCCAGGTTTGCCTTATATTTGTCCAGTTTTATTTTTTTTTATTCATTCCTTTTCCTTATTCAATTGTTTTGGGGTTTTTATATTAAAATTTTTTTACATAATTGTATCAACCTCTGTTTAATACAATAAAACAATTTGCAATAACAGTCATTGTTTTAGTTTTGCCGCAAAAACATTAACTACCCAAGTATTTCTTTCCAAACTATATTTTTTATATAATTATTTTTCGGGTTGGAAGAATTGTTTTTATTTTAATACCATTCCATGATTTAACTCTCGAGAAGGCAACATAAGTTTGTCCGTGTGAGAAGGGTGGTTCAGTATAATCCAATCCAATTTTTGAAAAAGTTTGAGACTGACTTTTGTTAATTGTAAAAGCAAAAGCCGGTTTAATTGGAAATTGATGTCTTCGTAAAACAAATGGTGCTTTTTTATCTTCTACCAAAGTTATCCTCGGAATTAAGACAGTTTCACCAATTCTATCACCGCTTTTTATTAAACATTTTAATACAAAATTACCCATTTCTTTTATTTGAAGCCTTGTGCCATTGCATAAACCTTCATTCACATTTAAATTGCGTAGCAGCATTACCATTGAGTTTTTTTTAAGCTCTAATTTATGACTCGGAAAGCCAGGAATATTAATCAAATTAAGAATTTCTGTTGAAATTGGGAAATTATTTTTGGCATCAGTTTCATCTACACTATAAAATGTTTGCAAATCGCCATTGATTAAATCCATTATTTCTTTATTATAATGATCAACGACACTGTTTAAAGGGGATAGTATAGCTCTTTCACTAAAGAGATCGTATTTCTTTTTGTCAATAATATCGCCAAATATTTCCAAAACTAAATTGCCATTACTTACACATGTGCTAGGTACATTTATAAAGTCATCTATTGTTGTTTCACCATTTCCGATTTCAATCAATTGCTTAGCAAATTCTTTCTCATTCGGATCGGCTCTCATATTTTTTTTCAGGTTTAATATTTTAAAATGCTTCCAAAGAATTGAATTTTTAATAAGTAAATCAACTATTTCAGTTCTTGTTCCAAATTCTTTTATGGGTAAACATTGGCGAAAATCTCCACTTAAAATCATAGTTTTTCCACCAAATGGTCGGCTATTATCCATTAATTCTTTTAATTTTAAGTCAATTATATCTAAGATAAAACGTGGAGCCATGGGGGCTTCGTCCCAAACAAAAATGTCTGTATTTCTAATTTCGTCCGCTTCTTTTCCTTTGTTTTCAACCCCAGAAGTCGAATTTTTAGAAACATTCAAGGGTAATTTAAAACGATTGTGAAGTGTTCTTCCTTTTTTTAAAATCGTAGCAGCTATTCCAGAAAAAGCCATATTGCATACTGTTTTTTTATTTGCTCGTGCTAAATGATAAATTGTTTTCAAAGTAAACGATTTTCCAGTCCCTCCTGGTCCATCAATAAATAAACACTTTTGTTTAGATTTATCTTCGAAAATTGGAATTATTTCATTTATTATTTCGATTTGATCATGATTCATTTTTTCTTTAAGTTGTATAGCAATTTCATATTCAATTTTTGGATCAAATATTTCATCTTCTTCCATTAAAATAATGTTTTTGGCTAATTGTGGCATTGTCTTATAATCTGCTAACGACTTTTCTTGATAATTAAGACTTCTTTCGATTAATTGTAAACATTTTTGATAAATTTTATCAGTTGGCAATTCCGCAAAACGATATTTTATATCAAAAGACAATTGGTCCTTAAATTCCTCCCATAGTTTTTCAGGATTTTTTGGACTACAATGAATCAAAATATTAACAAACAGATTTCTCAGACCCCTAGGGTGCTTTCGAGAAAAAAAGCATGCTTCGGTCATACATTTGTGCCACTCACCGTCATTAGTTATCAAACCTCGAGCTAAACATGCTTGCCCATATGTTTTATATTCAACTCCATCAACAGTTTTTAAATCTCGAAAATCTTTTCCATAAATATTAAGCAAAAGAAAACGCAAATAAAATTTTTCAGTGTCAGTTGGGTGAACGGGTATTAAACGTCCTATTTTATTTATTTTTCCCTCCCTAGGATATTTCCATTTTCTGGTTTGTTTATTCCAAGTGCAAAATTTAGGCATTTCAATATATTTTATTTTAAGTTCCGGGTGCAATTGGCAAAATTTAAAATATGCAGTAAGTGTAGAATCTCTTTTTGATGCTTCTTCTATTTGATCGATGCATGCATTTTTTTGAAAAAAATATTTTGTTTACCTTCTAAATGTACATCAAGTATATCTACAGAATGAGATTTACCGTACATAGGGAATTTAAATATTCTCCAACATCCTTCACATGGACTTAAATATCTGGCTTCTAAATATGTTCCAACTTCATCATATTTTAATATTGTTTTTTTTCCTTCATCGGTTATTGTTGTGCATTCTATTGTTGCAGCATCATAACCTTTGTATATATAATCATAAAGATACTTTACCGCTGTTATATCGGCAACCCTTTCGACGTTTATATGTGCTTTGAATACTTTACTAAGGTATGAATTATAAGGAACAACAAATTGGTTGGTTAATTTAACATTTTTTTTGTATACAAACCGTCCATCATTAGGTCTTTTATAAACCGGATAACCATTTTCACTTAATTCTGTTTTATCAGAGTAAGGTTTTGGGAATTTCTTTTTGCATTTTTTTTATTTATATCCCAACATGGTGAATTTTTTTTGCATGGACCGTGTATCATAAAAGTCGTTATTATTTCGTATAATTCTTGATCTTCGGCAGGGTCTGGTATTTTCGCTGAGATGAATTTATCAATATCCTCAGATGTATGCCATTTATCTTTGGGATCTAACGTAAAAAGAAAATGCAAATGTGGCAATCCTCTTTTTTGGTACTCAATAACCCAACAATACCCAATTACGG
Source organism: Heterodera filipjevi (assembly GCA_039877585.1). Lineage (NCBI taxonomy): Eukaryota > Metazoa > Nematoda > Chromadorea > Rhabditida > Heteroderidae > Heterodera > Heterodera filipjevi. Next base: position 4,090 of record JBDPZO010000570.1, on the reverse strand, counting down.
AACCGAAAATTTTTTCATTGATAATTAAATTTAACAAATGAGCTTTTTTTAATTCAAAAACCCGTGAAACGATATCTGGTCGATCAGAAGGAACTTGGCTTGGTTTTAAGCATTTTAATATATCCGGATCATTAGGGTTACATGTAAAAGTAACAAAAATATCCGGTTTTCCTGTTTCACCTACAATTGACATAGCATCCATAAATCTTTCATGCATATTTCGAGGACCCCCAATGTATGTTGATGGAAGAATAACTTTTTTTGAAAGTTCTGCTCCAGTTTTTATCATTTTTTTTTGAAGAAAATCTTCGACATTTTCATAGTTGCTACTGCATAATTCTGCTTGGTGGTTGCGAATGTATTCTAACCTATCCCATTCTATTTTTGCAGCTGAATCAACAATCCATTGTTGAAAGAGTTTCCCTGCATAAAAATGTGGATAAAATTTATGATTGTCTCGTTCAAATAAAAAATATTTAATATAATCACATAATGAAACTTTTTTGCCAAAATTATCTTTGATATTGAATTCATAGCCTGATTTATTTTTGGGATAAAGTAGTGGATACGTCATTGGTTCAACGCATTTATCCAAAGGATAAAGATCTTTTAACTTTTTGGTACCCTTTGGATAAACAACAATACGGGCTGGCGGTATGTCATCATTTGCATCGCAAAACATAATAGCACAAACTTCATTACTTCTCGGCAAATTAAATCGGTTTAAATCAGTTTTTTCTTTAAGACTAAATAATAAACGAATTTCGGGTATCTTTGAACCATCCTTTTTAGCTAATTCCGTTTCTCTCTGAATTACATCTTTCATCAACATATAAGATTTTGCAAATTCATTTTGTTCTCTCATAACTGAATCGATTATTTGTAATATTTCTTTATCAATTTCTTCATCTAATTTGCATCGATTTTCGTTTGCTTCTTCGGTGTCAATAAAATAAAGTTGACCATTCGTTGGTATTTCATTTTTTAATGGCATTGCAACTGTGTTAAACTTATGATAAATTTGTCCTTGAATTTTAAAACATGGGGGTCCAGGATTTGGAAAACAAAAACGGAAACAACTAAGAGAAGCTAATGCAAAGAGATTATTATATTGTCGTATGTTTTTAATAAAAATTTTATGTTTTGGGTGATCTGGGTAAAATAATTTTTTTATTTCTTCAGGATATTCTTCGATTAAATTGTCCAAAAAAGTCAGTGTTCCATTTTTGCAACAATTACTAAAAACAACTGATTTTGAAGTTGAACTTTCTTCAGTAAAATGAATTGCGCTACAATTCTCACATTTAAAATCAAATGGACTAAGCTTAAAAAAAATAGCATTTTTTGAGTCATTTGCTGCAAGATAATAATTACTTTTTTTATTAGTTTGTCGCCACAATTCAACTCGTTTTTGCTCTTTCTGTCTATATTCTTGTAATTCGTTTTCTGCTTTTCTTTTACGCCAATTTTCTACATTTTTTCTTTCAGTTTCCTTAAAAACGTTAAGTTCTGGTTCAGGCAAATCTCTTTTTCTTATACGCCAATTTTCAACTCTTTTTCTTTGTTGTTCTCTAACAATTGACTGGCTTGATGATTGTTCACTGAACATTTCTGTTAGGTCATTTAATTCTACTTCGGATTCATCCAAATTTATAACATAATTATCGAATCTTTCATTTGTTAAGTTTTTCGACCGCTTTTGAAAGGAGCTTTTAACCTTTTTAACCGCTTTTGTAGGGAGCTTTGAACCCTTCTCATCCGCTTTTGTAGGGAGCTTTGAACCCTTTTCATCAGCAGTACTGTCGTCCATTTGTCGTGAATTAAGGCCGTTTCGACAATTGTCCACAGGAAATTCCTGCTTTTTTCGTACCATTTAAAATATTAATATTGGTAACTAAGCTAAAACATAATAAAACACCCTTATAACATAAATTTGTTTTGCATAAAAACTTATGGACATATACGTAGGCATGTGTTGTTTTATTAAGAAAATCTTTTGATACAGTGGCACAACATACATTTTTTCAACAAATTATTGCCCTGTTCCAGAATTTCGGCTTTTGGTTTAAGGATTGATTAATCAATAAAAAAGTTATAGTCAAAAAATAAATGATTGTTAGTAAATGGACTCATAAAAATCGATTGGACTCATCAAGTGCAATAGAACCAAAAATTTTGCACAAAAACCTTTTTTTTTGAAGAAATCAACCAAAATCGAGTGTCTATATGGGCAACCAAGGAAAATTCGAATATTTGGTTTGGCTACTACCCGATAATTCGATAATTAACTTAAAAAAAGATCTTTCTTTTTTTACATCAAATTCCAAAAAGCATCTAATTTCTCAAAAAAGTAAAAAACGACACTTCAAAAGGAAATTATTTCTCTTTCCGAAGTTACAATTAGTTAAATTTACCTGGAACCGGGCAAGGTGTACAAAATACACAAATGAATTTACGTTTAAAAACAAAACGTTTTAATTCTTGGTGCCGCTGTACCTAAAAATTCCTCTTATCAAATTTAAATTAAAATGAAAAAACATTTGTCAAACAATTTTTAGAATCAACTTTAATTATACTATATTACAAAAAATAGTAATTACAAATATAAATCAAATAATAATGTTGTAAGATAATAGACGAATTATTTCAAAATAATGTAAACACTATGAGCCTCTTTATTCTTTTTGTTTTCTTAATTCTCTCTTTTCTTTGCAACAGAGAAAAACAGATTTATTTTCTCTTCATTTATTTTTTATTTTTCTCTATCTAATAAAAAAGCACCACACCTAAAAGCGTCAATTTTTTTTTATACATAAAATCATTCGTGTCGAAAAAAAATTCAAATTCCCTCCGTTACTTACGTACAACATCGAATTAGTATAGTTAGATGGAAATTTCTTAAGGAAAATACAATAAAAATGAAAATGCACCCCTAAGAATCGGCCTAAAAAAATTTCAAAAATAAACCCTAAGAAAGGACTTTTGTCAAACCAAAAAAATTTGTCAAAAATATTTTTTGATAACAAAAAAATTTATTAAAATATTAAAAAGGATTTGCCCCAAAATTTTTAAATGTATCTTATTTGTAACTATAAAAAAAGCAATTTGAAAAATTATACCCCTAAATTTGGAATTTTTTGATGCTTATTTTCGCACTTATTTCGCGATATTTTCGCACTTATTTAAGGACTTATTTTGGACTTTTTCGCGCTTACAAATCCGTTCCCTAGTCATCAGTAACATTAAAAACTTTTAGAAACTCCTTTTTATGACTTGAAAGTAGTAAAAATAAGTCAAAAAAACCAAAAGGGTCCCCCCTTCGGTTTCAAATTCGTATATAAGAAGTTCACCATAGCTAATATTTATTCTCTGTCGCTATAACAAGTACATAACAATATATACACACATAATACATCAAATTCACGAGAACTTATACACCGTAATTCTATATACATCGTTCATAAAAGGACATCCATCATTTTCTCCGATTTATCGTTGCTGCTCCTGCTCATAACGGAAGTGCGAAATTGCATAGTTCCCAGTTGTCGCTCCGTCCGTCGCCCCCCGTCGTCCACGGAGCGGGCGGCGGTCGGGAAAAAGGATCAATAATCCCTACACATGCACACATTCTGTTGTCGTTGCCTTGCCCCGGCCGAAGAAGTGATGGGCGAACTTTTGTGCCCCAAGGGGCCCATAATGGGACATAAATAGCCAATTCGGTACTCGAGCCCGGGCCAACTCAGCGCCAACGATTTGTGGAGAGAGTCCTATTTAACAGATTTGGAAACATAAGTAAAGTATTAATAAAAAATATGGTCTTGACAAAAACAAAGCTTGGCAACTTTTAAAAATGATCCAACATAATTTCAATCCGAACTCGCCCTCAAAAGATCGTTTCAAACCGCCGATGCTGAGAATTGGTGCTTAAAATTTCCAACTTCCCGATGGGATCACAAATTTCAGCGGACTGCTGCTGATGACTGTTTACGTATATTTGCCCATTATTTATGAGCATTTTGCGCTATTGTGTTGAAGAGGTGTCCTCCATAGGTGTGAAAATAGAATAAATACGGAAAATGATTACCCGCAG
>JBDPZO010000569.1:0-18128 GCA_039877585.1 Heterodera filipjevi | reverse complement strand
ATACTATCTTTCCCTCAAGTAGTATTCTTTAAAAATTCTCAAATTCGAACGTCGCGAGCGTGTGACGTCGCACGCCCGGTCTAATGTACGAATGGCGGAGGAGGGTGCGCAGGAGAGGGCAGGCCGGGCACTGTACTGCGAGCACGGAACAGCGATGCTGTCCGGTGAAGCGACGCTGTTCTCACGCTCCACCCCCCACTTCCTGTGGCGACCTTCAGCAGGCATGTATTCGTCCCGGTGGGCTGGATGTCGGATACACGAGGTATGTGTGCAGTATACATGAAGGGGGAGTTGCCCTGGCCACGCCACGCCGTGTACTGTTCTGATCTATGGACCGGCTCCGGTGATCCCACACCATACAAACTAACGGGTTCGAGCACTAGTGCTTGTTGGTAACCAGCGCGCACCAGGCGGCGATCATGCACGCGGACGCGAAGCGTGGCCTCATTTGACGACGGACACTACGCACACACACCGAGAGTTCGCACCTCATACCGCTCATTTGCACGAAATAAACGACGTCCCCCCCCCCGACGGGCCACCGGGTGTATATAACGGCGCTGGAGACTGTTAGGGCTAGTGTTCATCACAGCTTTGTCACACACCTTGTTACAACCCATTTGGCTAGGTCGTGGAAGTAGTGAGTGTAGATGTTTAGTTGATTCTACCTCATAACACATTCTTACAGCGACTGTGCATCCGCATCAAGTGTGTATCCCGGGATCAGGTCAGAGTGTGGTCATCCGATATTCGGCGACAGGGCGGGCTTGGCGCACGACAGCCTCGAGAGACCAGCGACTCGGATGCACAGGTACTAGGCCCCGCGCATAGTACACTATGCAGACGGACCTACCTAGCTGCACCGTAGTAGAATTTAGAACACTGTTGTCAGCGCCAGCTCTGAAGGATACCCGGCAGTGCGCCACCCGCGACATCTTCACGCGGACAGCTCACACCGTGTTGCTTAACGCCCGAAGCGGTACACCCCACCAGTGAGGTTTGTTACCGTGCACAAGATCATCGCTAACAGGGCGGTCGAATCAATAGCTGAATCGATGTTACAAGATAAAAAGCGTTCTAATCCTACATTGCCACTACGTCACCCTCAAAAAGTATTGTAAGTTATTATGTGAGTACGAAAATTGCGGCACACGAAAGATGAACTTAGCAAGAAAACAAGTATGACTCTGCACCGGATACACACGTAAATTCACCGCCCGTTGTCGCGCACGTCATGTTGACATCTCTCGCTACAGCGCTGCCGTTTGGCTGTGGTCGGCGGGGCACGGCAAATGGAAGAACGGAGGACAGAGTTGGGACGAGGAAGAGGGAGGCAGAAAGGCCGCGCCGGCACGCATGGAAGCAGAGGAGGAGGAGGATGATGAGGACGAAGCCCAAGCCATGACAGAAGATGGGAGCGACTGGCTGGAACAGCCAGTGCGCAAGCGGACCAGAACTGAGGCGGGTGCGCCAGTGGAGGCAGTTGAGGAGGCGACGCCGGCTGAACTCGTTTTGGAAGAAGAACCCGTGGCCGGCTGTTCGACATGGAACCAAGAGCGAAGATTAATGAGCGATTTTGTCGAAATTAATTTTTATTTATTTTTCACATTTCATTTTGTTTTTTATTTTTGCCATAAATTAATTCAACAAACAGATGCAAAAATGGGGTACAAATAGGGCGGAAGGGGGAAAGGGCGGGTCACATGCGTTGGTATTTTTTGCAAAAATGCCCAAGTGCTTCAACGGCGCGCTTGAGCATGAACGGATCACGCACTCCTGTGACAATGACGGTGCCGCTGATGAAGAAAAGGCAAGTCACCATCCCGACCCCCGCATGTCCTCCTTCAGTGCCCAATAGTGTCGGTGACGCGCGTAGGTTCAACGCACAGCGAAGGCCGGGAAAGGTGCACAGGTCCAGGCACACTCGCCCCACCCCCGCAACTAGCTCAGACAGCTCCATGCCATTGTTGCTGTTGTCGGGTATCCCGCCATAAGAAGACAGATGGTGTGCCATTTGTTCAATGTTCAAGCGGTACGGGAGGTGCAGCGTGGAGACCAGGTTGCATAGCTGAACATCATTGACCTCCAACAGTTGGGCCAGCGACGCAAACCCGCCACGTGAAAGCGCGGCGCCGACGCGGCGACGGATGCGCCACGCTTGGTGACGGCACAGTTGTTCAATTTTCTCTATCGACACTCCACCAATGCCGGTGATCACCACACGCCCACTCTGAAAGATGAGGGCAGTGGCGCTTTTGGTGGCACCAGCGGCAGCATGCCTTGCTGGACGAGAGGAAGATTGTCGGTCGCCACTTGCACCACCCTCGCATCCCCCAATCCGCACGCGCATCACAATGGCGTGGAATCGCTGTGGAGCATATTCAGTGCACACACCGTTGCGTGCCAGTGCCAGGAACTGGGCGCGTGTGAAGCGCTGCTGATGATGTTTCGGCATCACATTTTCAGCATTTGCACTGCGCAGAGAAAATGTGGTGGTGCTATTCTGGACCAATATTTTTTTTTGCATTTTGACACTTGGGTTGAATAAAGATTTTTATGCAAAAATTCTTAATTCATTAAAAGGATGATGGAAACGAAAAATTAATTCTGATTTGTTATCAAGTGGGTCTCTCATTCTGCGTTTAAGAATGCGCGACAAACGTTGGTGATGTCAACTTCCGGTGGTGTTGCCGCCACAATGACATGGACCTGCACACACTCCAGCGGATAGTAGGAGGAGTGGTTGCCCCCGCCGAGCTCCATCAGTGTGGGCAGGTTGGGATAGCGTAAGCGTACGCCATGTTTTGCGTAAAAATACTGACGCACCTAAATGTCCGTTCACCCATATAGAAAGCGGCACCCGTACCCCCCATCACCAATATGATGAAAGACGCGTACCGTAAGGCTGAGATAGCCACCGCAAGCAAAAGTCAGATCGGCGCTCAGAGGGCTGAGGTCGTGCCCGTGCAACGTCACGTTGCGCTCCGTGGGCCGGAGATGGACAGTGCGGAGCAGACAACGATGCTGTATGTGGGTCAACAGGCGAGCACGTGCAGCCCTGGACTGGAGCATTGCGTGCAGCTCGCTAACGCTGCATCCGTTGTTCAGACCACACAGGTAGTCGATGAGAGGGAGTTTGAGCACTTCAGTCATGGTGCGCTGTTTCGGTGTGGGACGCAATTGGAATGGTCGCTGGCTGCTGCATGTGCCCGGGCCGCTACTGCTGCTGCTGACCGACCCCATTTGGTCATCATCATCATCGTCGGATTCCTCCTCCTCATCCTCCACCTCCTCCTCCTCCTCATCGTCTTTATGGTTGAAGGGCAAATCGTCAATTTCCGCGCCCTCACTGTCTTCATCGATGAAAAATAGGGGAGGAAGGTCAGCGCTTCCAGCAAACCCATTTTTATCCTCCTCCTCAATCGGCATCCTTTCATCCGCCGGCGGTACTGTCGGCACGACCGCCTGAAAATGGGATGACGAAAATATGGTGCGCCATCCCTTTTGTTCTCAAGCCAAACCGCTTGGCTGTCGTCCAGCTCATTGGTAGGCGGCTGCGGCTGCTGCTTCTGCTGCTGCACGGCGTCTTGTTGCGCTGTATGACACGCCGCCTGATTTGGCGGTCCTACCAGCAATGGCTCCTCACCGGACCCTGCTGGGTGGCATGCCTCTTTTCCATCGGCAAAGTCAGGGGTGTCCATTGTCAGAATGATTATGACGATGAAGATGCTGCTTAGAATAATAGAATGACCAAGGGTTATTTTGAACATGTATATATGGTCAGGGGGAGGGAGAACAAATTAATTCAATTTTAAAGACATATAAAGGGGGGGCGGCGGCGGAGTAAGTCATACACATTGAACTTTCATAAAAATGGAACAAAAACAAGAAGAACAGTCACAACAAACACCACAGCCGGTGTTTAAACACCCGTTTACAATGTGTGTGTCCGGCTGTACGGGTAGTGGGAAGACCAAGTGGGTGCTGCGAATGCTGGCCAATTTGGACGCGCTGGTAGGCCCCGCACGCATTGAAGGCGTGCTCTACTGTTTTGGCGAAGTGAACGAGGACGTGCTTCGACTACAACAAATCGATAATGTCAATGGGGGCAACGGAGGTGGAGAACATGGGCGTTGGGTCCGCGTGTGCCACGCCCTGCCGGATGAAGATGGGGTGAAGCAAGCGGCCAAAGACTGCAAAGGCCGCCTGCTACTGGTGCTGGACGACCTGATGGTCGGCATCCGAGCCACCTTCCTCGACACGTTGTTCACCCGTGGCTCACACAACTGGGGCGTCAGCGTGGTGTTGATAACGCAGCACCTGTTCACACGAGAGCTGCGCATCGCACGCAACAACGCGCACTACCTGGTGCTGTTGAGGAATCCGGCGGGTGCGCTTCAGGTCCGCTCGCTGGGCGTCCAGCTGTTTCCGGGTGCACTCCGACACTTTCTCGAAGCGTATGAGGACGCAACGGCGGAACCGTTTGGATACCTGCTCATCGACATACACCCGACCACCCCGCCGCAGATGCGCCTCAAAACGCATATATATCCGGGACGGCTCACTGTTGTGTACGCAGCACGAGACCGGGCAACAATGCTCAATGCCACAGGCATTTAAACGTCACACGCAAAGCGCACGTCATCTATCGAGCAGCCAAAAAACCCAAAAACAACAACCACAATCACAACAAAAGAGTGGGACGCCGAGTCCAAGCGCATACATCCGACAAAACACAACCTTTTTCAGCAAGCTGAGCAAGTGTCGTTCGGCACGCGGGCGTGCATATCGCCAACTGGTGCGGGGAGCAACTAGTGAACAGCTGCTGTGTCTGGTGGAAAGTGCTTTGAACGTGTTGCGCGCACGTGTGCCGCTCCGACGCGGCCACCTTCATCGTCTGCGCGCTCAGGCCCAACACGTGCGAGCGTTGGGCCGCACGAGAAGCGGACTTGGGGCGCGTCGCCTGCTGCTTCGACAGCAGACCGGCCGAGGCGTACCAGCGTTGGCCGGTCTATTGGCCAGCGTTGTACTACCACTGCTAGCGGATAAACTGGCCAACAGGGGATAAGCGTAAATTTATTGCTCCCGCTGTGGTCCAATGAAACACACAACGCGCATGCTGCTGGTGCCGGAAGAGCTGTACCGCTCGTTGTTGACCAAAAATTCGTTGGGAGACAACGACGACAACAACAACAACAACAAACACATTTCGCCCACGACCCCCATTGAACACACCGTCAAGCGCATGGCCCGTGTAGCGCACAGGGGCAACAGCGACAGTGTTATGTCGGATCAGCAGCAACTGATGACCGACGATGAACGTCTGATTCACTATCAACAGGAGTTTAAGCGGTTCAAGAAGCTGTTGGCCGACGAACAGGAACGACCGGCACCTGTTCGTCTCACGCAACTGCCCACTGATGATACATCAAAGGGGGTGCTGCGTGATGCACTCTCCGAGACGGTCCGGACCATTCAACAGCAGCGACATGGCGCTTCTGTAGCCTCACGCCCCACTACCCCTTCAACGACAAAACGCCAACGCAGAAAACGGGGGGCCAGGGCTAAAAGTGTCGATGGTTCTGCTGCCGACGCGGTAACCCCACGACCCATAACCACGTCCTACTCCACGGCACCGGCCGATGACGACATCAGTGACGATGCTCCAGCTGCTACTGATGACGGTGGCACTGATGGTAAATGGTGAACAACAAAACTCCATTTGACATTCACAATTCAGAAAACATGGCCACAACCTCAAGCGTAGGTGCTAAGGAAGAGCGCAAACGTCAGACACTGGACTATGTACTGCAACGTGCTGGCACGCTGGGCATCGGCGATGGGGAACAGGTGTACCGCTTCATGAACGGTGCCTACCGACCAATCAAGAACAGCCATTTGGACGCCATTCTCGCCTATCATTTTCTTGGACAAAAGCAGCAAAAGCCACCACCGGGCTACAAAACTTTTATTGCCAACGCCAAGCAAGATCCTCGCCTTGTCCGAATGCTGTTCCCGACTGACCGAGAAGGAGGAATGGTTGGCAGCGGTGGTGGTGGTGCATTGTCAAACGCTGGACCCCCACTACCTGTTCTCCCGAAACGTACATGCGGGGGTACTGCCGTAGGCGAATCAAAAGGAAAAAAGAAAATGAGAGGCAGCGGCGGCGGCGGAGGCAGCAGCAGCACCGGGACCCCCCTACATTCTTTTAAAAAGACCAACACTTGGAACAAAACGTGCAGCAGCAACAACAACAACAACCACAATAGAGGATTTCTGTTCAAACCACAATTATGGTGACGGAGCGTAGACAACAAAGGGTCAGAAGCAAGAGGCAACACAATGACAGAGAGGAAGGCAACAACCGCAGTGAGGCACAGCGTCGAGAGATTGTGGTTGAACAACTGTTGGACCCGCTGTACAAGGACACGAGGTCGGCCGCCGCTTTCACCAGTGTAGAGCCCCTGCTGCGCGAGGCACGTCGAGCGCACCCGACCAGGGGGATAGGCCGGGCGGAAGTGGTCCGCTACTTGGCGCGACAAAGGGTGTACACGTTGCACCGTCGCGCCGTGCGACGCTTCCGTCGCCTGCCCACCATGGCGTCTGGCCTGCACACCGACTGGCAGGCGGACTTGGCCGATTTCACCGCTCTGAAGGCCAGCAACAGGGGATACGTCTATCTGTTGGTGTGCGCTGACACGCTGAGTCGTCAACTGTTCGTTGAGCCGGTGAAGAGCAAGCGGTCCAGCGACATGGTCGCAGCGTTTGAGAAGCTGTTCCGCCGCGCGGGTTACGTACCGTGGAAGCTGATGACGGACCAGGGCACAGAGTTCACCGCCACGCCCGTGCAGCGCTTTTTTGGCGAAAAGGAGGTGCAGCACCATTGCATGCACACCTCGCCCCTGTGGCACGCTGGGATTGCGGAACGAGCCATCAGAAGCATCAAAGTGGGGGCGGATGAACAAATATAATTTGCCTTTGTCAAAACAATTTTAGGAGCGTCTGTACCGCTACTTTACGCATCGTGGCACACGCTGTTGGACCGGCGTGATTCAAGCAGTGGTATCGGCGCTGAACGCATCACCACATCGTGCCCTGTCAGGACTGAGGCCTTGTGATGTCAATTTTGCCAATGCGGAGCACATTCGTAGGCAACAGTTGGAGCGCTTGAAGATCAGCGGAAGAGACGGAAGGCCACACCAGCGTGCCTCACGCTCCTTTCACGTTGGCGACCGTGTGCGCATTGAGAAGCACAAGCACGTGTTCAAAAAGGGCTACCTGCCACGCTTCACGGATGAGTTGTTCACCGTGGCCGAGGTGCGAACCTCACGCACTCCGATCACCTACAAGTTGCGTGACGATGACCAGGAGCTTCTCACCGGCTGGTTCTACGCTCAAGATTTGTGCCTCGTTCTCCCACCACCGTCATCAGCACCGCGACAGTCAACAACAACATCAACAACCAAGTCAACCGAAGGAGAAGTGGCAACCGCTGTGGGCCCAGTATATGACATTGAGCGGGTGGTGAAACGCCGCCGGCAAAGGGACGGGGAGGAGTATTGCCTTGTCAAGTGGAAGGGCTATTCGACGCGCCACAACAGCTGGATCCCGGCCACCGCAATCATATAATAAGCGCACAAACAATGCGGCAAATGGAAAAAATACCAACATGTCATCTTCATCCTCCTTCTACATTGTGTTGCCGTCCAACACACAGGTGGAGGGTAACCGCACAAACTCTTTCCGCGTCCGACTGCCGCGCAAACTTCAATTCGGCTCTCAGTGGAGCGTGGGACTGGCCGTGCTGCTGTACCCGCATTCATGGCCTTCGCTCGGCACAACAGAGGATCAATTTGTACGTGTTGAATGGCAGACGGGTGAACAAGTGCGCATCCCAGTGCCGGCCAGTACGGTGCGAAATCCGGGTGAACTGCTCAACAGCTTGCACCGTGCCCTGGGCGAGGGCAGTGAGCAGCTGGCCGTTCAATTGCGCCAGCTACAACTCTCCTACCATCAACTGGTCAACGAGGCAGAGTTGAGCGCAAAGAAGGAGCTGGACAGTCTAATTGCAGCAGCAACAGCATCAGAAGCACCAGCTCAAGCGGAGGAGGGGGAGAAGGGGACGGAACCCCAACCATCACAATCTCAGCACAGTGAGCCGATGCAAAAAACAAAGCAAAAGAGAGATGAAGAAGTCATAGTCGAGGAAAGGGAGGAATGGAAGCGGCACGAGTTCAACCGGCTTTACCGTCATGCGCTGGACACTTTGGTTGAGCAGAGAATGGGGGAGACGGAACGAGCAAAGCTGCGCCGTCATTTGCCAGTGGGCCTGGAACTGTGGGTGCAGTCCTATCGCAAGGCCCGCCTGTCCTGTCGCTTCAGCTTCGACATGGAACAACAACGCTTTCGTCTTCAAATTGACCCTGCCCGGATACGCCAGGTGGAACTGTCCGAACAGCTGGCCTACATTCTCGGCTTCCACTCGCGCCATTTGTCGGCCCCGATGAGCGCGGCGCGCTACCAGCCGGACATGAAGGGCGGCGTTTCGTCATTCTATGTGTACGCACCCGGGCTGATCGAGCCGGTGATCATTGGTGACGTGTGCGCTCCGGCTGCTGCGCATGGTCAGCATTCGCGGTGGCCAGCCCGATGACATGATCGAAGAGGCATACACCGCTGTCCAATATCATCAACTGATAACCAAAGAAATTGCCGAGATTTTCATCGAGATCCGAACCCCTACTGGGGCACTGATGCCCTTCCAATATGGAACATGCACCCTTACCCTGCACTTTCGAAAAGTTCCCTATTTTTGATTATCTCCATATATTGTTTTATCGAATACATTATTTTTATTGTGTGCATGAATTTTTCCCCAAAATAAATGAACAGTGAAGAGATCAATAAAGTGCTGTCACGTTGTCAAGTGACGAGGAAGCAGTACGTTGGCTGCTTCCCTTCCGACCGTATTCCCTCTCTTGCCGAGCCAATGCCAGCATTGCATGGTGGTGAACACGGACCGAGCAGCCGCCGCTGGGACACACTGGGTGGCCATCTATGTACAATCGCCGCACAATGTGGACTACTTTGATTCTTTTGCCGACTGGCCACCCGCATCGGAGCCAATCCGCCTCTTCCTGGAGCAGCACTTTGTCAGTGTTCACCACAGCCGACGGTCCTTGCAATCTGAGCGTTCGGCCAGCTGTGGAAAGCATGTGATCTATTTTCTGTACCATCGTTGCCAGGGCTGGCCACTGGCTCGTATCATTCAACATATTGAGGCGCAACAAACAGAACCCGACCGACTCGTCAGCGCCTTTGTCCGTGCCCACGTGTTTGGCGCGGATGACTGAAAAATTTCGTGTATGGGGCAGGGATGTCAATATAATTTCAAAAAACACATAAATAAAATTAATTAAAAATAAAAATATTAGGATACAACAATGCATGTCGATTTCGACCCGCTAACGGTGGACTGGTCCCACTTTTCGGACCCATCACAACGGTTAGACACAATGATGATGATGATGCCTATGAGCGGCGGGGGAAGTGCGATGAGTGGCGGCAGTAGTAGTAGTGCGGCCTCTTACCCCGTGTTCACCGGTCTTCCCTATCAACGCGGGGCGGGCGGACTCGGGTCCATGTTCCGCAGCTTCCTACGCTACTTGGTGCCAATTGGCAGACAAGCTGGTGCCGCAATCGGGCGCCAAGGCCTTGAGAGTGGGTCACGTGTGCTCGCCCAAGTGCTTGAGGGGCGCAATGTAAAGGAGGCAATGGCTGACGAGGGACGCACTGGACTCAAAAACTTGCTTGAGAAGGCGGCAGACAATCTGAGTCGACAACGCGGGTCCGGAAGTGGTGGTGGTGGTGGTTCCTTCGACTTCAAACGTTATCAAAAGAGTGTCAACGGATGCTGCACGCCAAGAGGGCGTCCAAAAAACAACAACAACAACAACAATGATGGGTTGAAACGCAACGCCCCATGCGCTAAGAAAAGCATAAAAAAGCGGCATCATTTACAATCCACATTTGGACCTTCTTATCTACCGGCAGAGGCGAAAGCATTGACCTCAAAGCAACAGGGCTCACACAACAAAAAGCTCCGTATTGACGCTTTGGGCTCCTACTGAATACACCAGGACATATATCAACCAGTGGAGGAAATGAGCTGTCCAAAAAAAATAAGTGACCAAAGCGCGCTTGCGTTCAACAGTGCGCTGAACGTGTTCACCGTGCCGCCCACCAACGTGTCGGTGACACGCTCCTTTTTCCGAGAACTTCTACCGCTGTCCACCATCAGTCAAGAGGGGCCGTACCTTTTCCGCTTATTCAATGACAACTTGTGGGCGGACATGTCGCGCGTCTACCTGTTCCTCGAGCTGTCCATCCAAAAGGAGGAAGCAGGACGTTGGGTGCCCATAAGCGGTGCAGTGGCCGAGGACCGCCTTGTTGGGGGCGTACAATGCATTGGGCAGACTTTTGTCCAACAGCTAAAAGTATTTTCTTCTTCTCCCCCATACCGTAATGCTTCCTAGCTCATACATGTATCATGCACGTTTAGGTTGAGGTGCAGAACACCGAATTGTACGACAGCGGGACACTGTACCCCTACAAGGCATACCTGACCAATGAGCTGTCCTTCCCTAATAGTGCAAAGGGCCACTTCATGGCCAGTGCAGGCTACCACCCGTCAATGAAGCATGATGACGCAGCGGACGCCGGTTTTTTGGCACGCTGCGCTCGATTTGTCGGCGGACGTAAGGCGCGCTTCCTGTCCCGTCTGGACTTTGACCTGGGCAACCAGGAGCTGTACTTGCTGAACAACATGGACGTCCTGTTCACCATCTACCGTGCAAAGGATGCGTTCCTACTACAGCGTTTGGCGCCAGGGGCGGCTGCAGAACGATACGCCCTATACCTACATGACATCAAGCTGTATCTGAAGATGATAGAGGTGCAGCCATCACTGAACCTGTCCATCTACAAGACGCTGGAGAAACAGCCGGCCACCTACGCGGTCCGAAAGACGGAGGTTAAATCCGTGTTCCTGACCGCCGGCCGTACCGAGATGGACCACAACATCTTTTCCGCCGCCATCCCACGTCGCCTGACCATCGCGCTGGTCGCAAACGGAGCATTCAACGGACAGCTGGCGCTGTCCCCTTTCAACTTCAAACCCTATGGAATTCGCGAAATTAGTGTTCACGCGGCCGGTCAAGTGTATCCAGCGGTGCCGCACCGCATGGACTTTACCGGTTCCGCCTACATTCGGCCCTTTGTCGACATGTACGAAGCGCTCGGCATGGCCAACTCGGAACGCTCCATGGACATCACGTTGGAGCAGTTCCACGATGGGTGGACCCTTTTTGTGGTGCCCATGACCTCAACACTGGACGACAGCTGTGGCTTTGAGCTGCTGCGCTCCGGCACGACCAGCATTCGGCTCGCGTTCAACGAAGAGATTCCACCGGGTGGTGTTGAGATGATTGTGCTCGGCGAATTTGACCAACTAATAATGATCGACTACAACCGTCATATTGTATCTGATTCAAAAATAGCATAAAAACGCATGAGTATTTGAAATTTTACAACAAATAAAAAAATATACCCCATAAATTCTGACGATTGTATTCACGCACCTCATGACCAATCTGAGCTGGAGGATTGTGTACGAGCCACGTGTGGGAGGCGTTATGTCACCCCGTCGTGTGTTCGATGCCGGCCCAGAAATTGCACCACGCATCATTGCCAGCGCCCCACTCTTCTCGGCTTTACATTTTGGTTAGTGAGGAGACGGCTACCTCTCGGTCCTCCCGCCCCTGCAACGAGTTGCACTTTAGTCAGACAGCATGTCAATGGGACGGAGTGTGTTGGCGGTGCCATCGGCAACCACACTGATGCCGTCCCCACTGAATCAGCAATAAACACCACTTATGTGACAAACAGTGGCGACGACACAGCGGCTAACTTTTCGGTACAGCTTTGGACAGCACTGCTCCTGTTCACCAACTACGCGGTCGTGCTACCATTGTTCCTCCTGTGTTGGATGGCTGTTGTCCGTTGGCTTCGTCACTCCGGTCTTATGCCACCGCCATCACCACCACCGCCGGAATCCCAACGTCACGCTCCAACCTTCTTTGGGGCGCAGGAGGAGGAGGCGGAGCATCAACATAGTCTCATCGCAACCGCTGACGCCGTTGTCAGAGAGGCAAACCGCGTGACGTCACGCATTGCAACCACGCTTCCAGAGCCAATGCGCAGTGCGGTCACCGCTTCGGTTGCCATACCAATGTTGGTCTCCTCTGCCCAAAGCGGAGGCGGAGTGCTGGGCGATGCACGTACAGCGAAACGACGAGCGGGCGAAGAAAGCGACCAGCATGGTCACACAGTTGCGGCGCCTAAGGCTTCAGATGACTACCACCCATTTGGGGAGACAAACGTTATAACTGACGCTTGAATAAAACTTGTATAGATTATGTTTTGTCCAATAAAATTTATGCTTCGCAACATGGTTCAGTGGTATAAAATTATGTTCATCATTTTCGAAACGTGTGGGTACAGCGATGCTGGCAACATTGTTGCTCAATTTACGGCACCCCAAGTGCATCTTTGGCAAATTGAGATCAGTGTTTTCAACATCTTTGCCCCGCTATGGTCCTTCTTTTTTAAGAAAAAAAAACGACCAAAATAAAACGCCCCCATGGCGGATTTTACGAAACGCCCATGTGGCGGATTTTACGAAACGCCCATGGTGGCGGTTTTTACGAAACGCCCATGTGGCGGATTTTACGAAACGCCCATGTGGCGGATTTTACGAAACGCCCATGTGGCGGATTTTACGAAACGCCCATGTGGCGGATTTTACGAAACGCCCATGGTGGCGGTTTTTACGAAACGCCCATGTGGCGGATTTTACGAAACGCCCATGGTGGCGGTTTTTACGAAACGCCCATGTGGCGGATTTTACGAAACGCCCATGTGGCGGATTTTACGAAACGCCCATGTGGCGGATTTTACGAAACGCCCATGTGGCGGATTTTACGAAACGCCCATGTGGCGGATTTTACGAAACGCCCATGGTGGCGGTTTTTACGAAACGCCCATGTGGCGGATTTTACGAAACGCCCATGTGGCGGATTTTACGAAACGCCCATGGTGGCGGTTTTTACGAAACGCCCATGTGGCGGATTTTACGAAACGCCCATGTGGCGGATTTTACGAAACGCCCATGTGGCGGATTTTACGAAACGCCCATGTGGCGGATTTTACGAAACGCCCATGTGGCGGATTTTACGAAACGCCCATGGTGGCGGTTTTTACGAAACGCCCATGTGGCGGATTTTACGAAACGCCCATGGTGGCGGTTTTTACGAAACGCCCATGGTGGCGGTTTTTACGAAACGCCCATGTGGCGGATTTTACGAAACGCCCATGTGGCGGATTTTACGAAACGCCCATGTGGCGGATTTTACGAAACGCCCATGTGGCGGATTTTACGAAACGCCCATGTGGCGGATTTTACGAAACGCCCATGGTGGCGGTTTTTACGAAACGCCCATGTGGCGGATTTTACGAAACGCCCATGTGGCGGATTTTACGAAACGCCCATGTGGCGGATTTTACGAAACGCCCATGTGGCGGATTTTACGAAACGCCCATGTGGCGGATTTTACGAAACGCCCATGTGGCGGATTTTACGAAACGCCCATGGTGGCGGTTTTTACGAAACGCCCATGTGGCGGATTTTACGAAACGCCCATGGTGGCGGTTTTTACGAAACGCCCATGGTGGCGGTTTTTACGAAACGCCCATGTGGCGGATTTTACGAAACGCCCATGGTGGCGGTTTTTACGAAACGCCCATGTGGCGGATTTTACGAAACGCCCATGTGGCGGATTTTACGAAACGCCCATGGTGGCGGTTTTTACGAAACGCCCATGTGGCGGATTTTACGAAACGCCCATGTGGCGGATTTTACGAAACGCCCATGGTGGCGGTTTTTACGAAACGCCCATGTGGCGGATTTTACGAAACGCCCATGGTGGCGGTTTTTACGAAACGCCCATGGTGGCGGTTTTTACGAAACGCCCATGTGGCGGATTTTACGAAACGCCCATGTGGCGGATTTTACGAAACGCCCATGTGGCGGATTTTACGAAACGCCCATGTGGCGGATTTTACGAAACGCCCATGTGGCGGATTTTACGAAACGCCCATGGTGGCGGTTTTTACGAAACGCCCATGGTGGCGGTTTTTACGAAACGCCCATGTGGCGGATTTTACGAAACGCCCATGTGGCGGATTTTACGAAACGCCCATGTGGCGGATTTTACGAAACGCCCATGTGGCGGATTTTACGAAACGCCCATGTGGCGGATTTTACGAAACGCCCATGTGGCGGATTTTACGAAACGCCCATGTGGCGGATTTTACGAAACGCCCATGTGGCGGATTTTACGAAACGCCCATGTGGCGGATTTTACGAAACGCCCATGTGGCGGATTTTACGAAACGCCCATGGTGGCGGTTTTTACGAAACGCCCATGGTGGCGGTTTTTACGAAACGCCCATGGTGGCGGTTTTTACGAAACGCCCATGGTGGCGGTTTTTACGAAACGCCCATGTGGCGGATTTTACGAAACGCCCATGTGGCGGATTTTACGAAACGCCCATGTGGCGGATTTTACGAAACGCCCATGTGGCGGATTTTACGAAACGCCCATGTGGCGGATTTTACGAAACGCCCATGTGGCGGATTTTACGAAACGCCCATGTGGCGGATTTTACGAAACGCCCATGTGGCGGATTTTACGAAACGCCCATGTGGCGGATTTTACGAAACGCCCATGTGGCGGATTTTACGAAACGCCCATGTGGCGGATTTTACGAAACGCCCATGTGGCGGATTTTACGAAACGCCCATGTGGCGGATTTTACGAAACGCCCATGGTGGCGGTTTTTACGAAACGCCCATGGTGGCGGTTTTTACGAAACGCCCATGTGGCGGATTTTACGAAACGCCCATGTGGCGGATTTTACGAAACGCCCATGTGGCGGATTTTACGAAACGCCCATGGTGGCGGTTTTTACGAAACGCCCATGGTGGCGGTTTTTACGAAACGCCCATGTGGCGGATTTTACGAAACGCCCATGGTGGCGGTTTTTACGAAACGCCCATGGTGGCGGTTTTTACGAAACGCCCATGTGGCGGATTTTACGAAACGCCCATGGTGGCGGTTTTTACGAAACGCCCATGTGGCGGATTTTACGAAACGCCCATGTGGCGGATTTTACGAAACGCCCATGTGGCGGATTTTACGAAACGCCCATGTGGCGGATTTTACGAAACGCCCATGTGGCGGATTTTACGAAACGCCCATGGTGGCGGTTTTTACGAAACGCCCATGTGGCGGATTTTACGAAACGCCCATGTGGCGGATTTTACGAAACGCCCATGTGGCGGATTTTACGAAACGCCCATGTGGCGGATTTTACGAAACGCCCATGTGGCGGATTTTACGAAACGCCCATGTGGCGGATTTTACGAAACGCCCATGTGGCGGATTTTACGAAACGCCCATGGTGGCGGTTTTTACGAAACGCCCATGTGGCGGATTTTACGAAACGCCCATGTGGCGGATTTTACGAAACGCCCATGTGGCGGATTTTACGAAACGCCCATGTGGCGGATTTTACGAAACGCCCATGTGGCGGATTTTACGAAACGCCCATGTGGCGGATTTTACGAAACGCCCATGTGGCGGATTTTACGAAACGCCCATGTGGCGGATTTTACGAAACGCCCATGTGGCGGATTTTACGAAACGCCCATGGTGGCGGTTTTTACGAAACGCCCATGGTGGCGGTTTTTACGAAACGCCCATGTGGCGGATTTTACGAAACGCCCATGGTGGCGGTTTTTACGAAACGCCCATGTGGCGGATTTTACGAAACGCCCATGTGGCGGATTTTACGAAACGCCCATGGTGGCGGTTTTTACGAAACGCCCATGTGGCGGATTTTACGAAACGCCCATGGTGGCGGTTTTTACGAAACGTCCCAGCACCTTCCCATGCGTCCTTAGAATCAAAGGACGTCCTTTGAAATAGGCTGTCATCCTTGAAATTTTAAATTGTCCTTATTTCCAAAGATGTCCTTTGAAATCGGCATTTTGCCCAAAAATGTAAAAAATATTCATTTTTAAGCCAAAATCCATTAGCAGATCAGACCCAAATTTTCAAAATTTTCCCGGCGACGCCTATCGGCACCATGCCTGACAATTTCGTAATAAAGCTGGAAAACACATAAATTCGTATGGTACCAAAATTGCAGAATTTGATCAAGTTAGGAAAAAGTCATGAGGTTCTAAATTGGCTGGTTCGCAGTTGTCGGTTCGCAGTTGAGGTATACCCTTTTGCATTTGACGCTACTGTTATTTTTTCAATAAAAAAAATAGAATCTAGTGATTTAAAACTAGAGAAATTTTCGAATACTAAAGGAAAAAAAAAATTTTACGGGGTCTTTAATGAAGGGGGGTCCTCTAACAAAGGTTAGGTCTCCTATTAGAGTACATACGGTATATGCATTTACTTGAATTTAAAAATTCATTTTTTAATTATTGTATTTCTCTCTTCGTTGTATCAAAATTATTTGTTTTTAACAATTTAAATTTATTTTATTAAAATGTCAATTAAATAAATTAATTTTCCGTACTGAAACGGCCCTAACCCCGAAATCCCCCACTTGCACTATTCGTACTTCGTCCCAGCACGATAGGTTATTAGGGGAACAGGACGAAATTTCGCCGCCGAAATTTCGCCATGAAAATAAAAATAAAACTCAGATTTTGGGTAACCAAATAATTAAGCTTAAGAAATTGGAATTTATCACAATATCATAATATAACTTCTTTATGTTATGTCCTTTACATTGCTTCAGGTGACCATCTCACTACATCAAAAAGGAGCAAAAAGGAGGCAAAAAGGAGGCATTTTTAAAAAATGCGTATAAAAAGGCAATAATTGTTCAAATGGCTTTATTCAGCATATGCTCCCAAATGAAAGTTTAGAAAATCATCATTTGTGGTCAAAAATCATAATTTTTAAAAAATTCTTCTAAAAGCAAGAAAACCCAGTAAAAACACCACTTTTTAAAACTCACAGGGGCGGAAGAAGGTGGTGCCGATAGGCGCCACCGGGGAAAATTTTAAAAATCTGAGTGTGTTTTGGTAAGAGATTTTGCACAAAAACCTGATTTTTTGGGTTTTTTAAGAAATATTTTGAGAAAATAATAAACAAAAAGGGGTCCGGTGGTGCCGATAGGCGCCAGCGGGGAAAATTTTTGGAAATTATGGTCTGGTTTGCTAATGGTTTAAGCCTAAAAATGGCCATTTTGCGAATGGGACGAAGACGATGCAGAAGTCATCGAAAAATAATTAATATGCAGAAATGGGGACAGGTCAAAATCTCGCCGTGACAAATCTCGCCGCAAAAAAACCCTACTACGCAAAAGTCGAAAAAATACCAATAAAAATAATGAACAACTTCTATAGCAATAATTAAAGCTTGGAAAATCTGAATTCATCTCGCAATAACATCAACAATATTCCCATTCTGTTCTGGCCATTCCATTTATTTCCAATATATGCGGGTCACCCATTGTCATACCACAGCCCCAAAACAAACCAAACTTTTTTATGACAGCTGGGTTGTTTGTGTTCATGATAAAATTGTTTACGAAAAAGTGCTTAATGCAATCAAAACTTAAAACCCGAATGGCAGCCCAATTCCGTTGATTGGATTTCGAAATCAGTCTTTTTCAGAGTGTACAAGCAGTTTGGCCGCATGCCCAGTTGCATGGATGTTTTTTCATTTAAATCATTCAATGAAGGAAAAGTTGCGGAATTGGGTTTGCTTGTTCAATACAAAAATGATCCACAAATTAAGTTGCATTCCAAAATGATTTTGTCATTTGTTCCGCCTCAACATATTGAAGATGCGCTCACAGATTTAAGGGCACTTTTTGATGATGAACAAAATTTGAACGCATTAAATCCGCTCTTAAATTAGTTTGAAACAAATTATCTAGGGCCGTTTAACCGAAACGGTACGAGACGAAGACCTCTTTCC
>JBDPZO010000567.1:0-28362 GCA_039877585.1 Heterodera filipjevi | reverse complement strand
CCCAAAGGTGCAAAACCTGTACCCCCCCTAACCGACGAAATTTTTTTGAAATTTTTAAAATTTTTTTTGCACACCTCATGTAGTTATTTCAAATACACCTACAATCCCATAGTTTCCCTATCCCGCTCAAAACACCTGAATCCAGTTATTCCGATACACTCAAACGGGTCGGAAAAAGAGGAAATTTCGGGAATTTTTAGAGGTCCGGGTTTTGGTCTGATCAAAAATGGTCAACAGCCAAAATGTAGGTAACACCCCAGCTACCATCCCCCTACGGCAGTGCTAAGCGATACAAAAAAAGAAAAATTTTCGTACAAGTAAGACTGCCAATGACACCCGCAACTCGTCCGCTGGCGCTCAAATGGCCGGCGCTGAAAAATCCTATTTTTTCCGATGTCGCCTCAAAAAGTTGTAAGACCCTTCCACCAATCCCGGAGCGCTCCCGCCTTCGGCCGGGAGCTTTTGTTTTTTGAGACGAAACCCCCACTTTTTTTTCTAGTATATATAAACTATGGTGCACCGCCGGGGAAGGTGCGAGCAGTTGGGGGTGATGAGGGGATGCGTCTGAATATTAATGACGCTTCGCGCAAGGACTTTCGTGCTAGAAGTGCGCTAACCTCAAACAATAGGATCCCCCGTATGGTTATGCGAATTTTAAAATATAAAATTCATAACTTATCTCAAATGGCAAATCTCCATGAATTTTCTTTGTTATGCTTAATGATTATTTTATTTTTTTGGAATTATTTTTCACCTAAATTGGTCGCACAATTATGAATACTTTTCCAAGGGTACCCCCTATGATTCGAACCAAAGCTTTTTTCGAAAATAACTTTTCCACACTTAGAGATAGAAACATGCTGTCAAGTGGTATAAATAATGAAAAAATTTGCTATTTTTCTATAATAATAACACGGTAAATACTGTTTTTGAAAAAGATATGAATTTTTTTTCTGAATTTTAAATTTTCACATGTTTTGGTCTTGAATTGTGGTGCCGATAGCGCCACCGGGGGGAATTTAAAATTAATAGCCCATTCATTTTTAACACGATTTCGTGTTTTAGAAAATGGCTTATTGCAAGATCTTCAAATAATACCAAGAGTATGTGATTTGGCTACACTATGTAGGTGCGACTCCATGGTAAATGCGACATCAGGTAAATGCGAACCATAATAGATGCAAAACTATGGTGTGCGACACCATGGTAGGTTTGGACCATGGCGTGTGCGACAATAGTAGATGCAAGATTATGGTAGGTGAGACCATAGTAGGTGCGACACCATGATAGATTGAAACCTAATAGATGCGACACCATGATAGATGTGACACCATAATAGCTGCTTACTAATGTTATGTGCGACACCATAATAGATGCACACCTATGGTAGATGCGACCATAGTAGTGCGACCCATGTGATTGAACCATAATAGGTGCGACACCATGGATAGGTGGACACACATAATAAAGCTTTACTATTTTAGGGGTGACACCATAATAGATCCAACACTATGGTAGGTGCGACCATAGTAGATGCATCACTATGGTAGGTGCGACACAATAATAGATGCGACACCATGATAGTTGTGCCACCAATAGTATGCTTTAACTATGTTAGGTGCGACACCAAATAGATGCAACACAGGGTAGGTGCGACCATAGTAGTTGCGACACCATGTAGATGTGAAGACCATATAGGTGCGACACCATGATAGTTGTGACACCATAATAGATCTTTACTCATGTTAGGGGTGACACCATAATAGATGCTAAACTATGGTAGTGTCGACCATGAAGATGCAGCACAGGGTAGGTGCGACACCATATAGATGCAACACTATGATAGTGCGACCATAGTAGGTAAAACACTTGGTAGGTGCGACACCATAATAGATGCAACACCTATGATAGTGCAGTGCCATGGTAAATGCGACACCATGATAGTTGTGACACCATAATAATGCTTACTATGTAGGGGTGACACCATATAATGCACACTATGGTAGATGCGACCATAGTAGGTGCGACACCATGTTAGACTGGTGACACCATAATAGGTCGACACCTGATAGTTGGACACCTAATAGATGCTTTACTATTAGGGGGACACCATAATATGCACACTATGTGGTGCGACCATAGTAGATGCATCACTATGGTGAGGTGCGACACCATAATAGATCGACACACATGATAGTGTGACACCATATGATGCTTTACTATGTTAGGTGTGACACCATAATAGATGCAACACTATGATAGGTGCGACCATAGTAGGTACAACACTATGGTAGGTGCACACCATAATGATGCTAAACATGATATGTGCGTCCCATGGATAATGCGACACCATGGTGTGTGACACCATATAAATGCTTTACTAGTTAAGGGTGACACCATATAGATGCAACACTATGGTAGGTTCGACCATAGTAGGCACCTAGGTGGTGCGACACATATAGAGCAACACTAATGGTAGGTGCACCATAGAAGGTCAACACTATGGTAGGTGCGACACCATAAAATTCCACACTAGGTAATGCGACTATAATAGATGCAACACTATGGTAGGTGCGACACCATAATATATGCAACACTAGGTAGTGCGACACCATGGTAGGCGACACCATAATAGATGCAACACTAGGTGGTGCACCATAGTAAGTGCAACACTATGTATGTGCGACTCATAATAGATGCAACACTATGGTAGGTGCGACACCATAATATGCGACACAATGAAATACGTATTTGAATCTTCACTAAATTCTCTCTGACCAAGTTTGGCAGAAAGTGAAAATTGTAAAAAGGTGTTTTAATATTTTTTAATTATCTATTTCGATAGATCTCGTCGAGCTTTCATGTTTCATGCCTAAGCCATTACTCTACAACTTAATCCAAGCGAGTTGTGTCGATTCAAAAAGGCGTTTTGTCAAAACAGTAGGGTCCCCCCTATGGTTTTGACAGAATTGTAAAAACAAAATTCATACGTTGGTTTAAACTGGTCCAATGCAGGCAATTTCCTTATTCTTCTTAAATAATAATTAAAAATTTTTAAAATAATTCAAACTTAATTGTTATAAAATTCCTGTTCAAATTTCCAAAGGGTACCCCTATGGTTTGTGAGCCAAAAACAACAATTCGGTGAATAACTTTTTTCACCTTACTGATAGAATAGGATGTCAATTATAAATAAATAGAAAAAAAATTAGCTATTTTCTATAACAATAATTATAGAAAAATTATTTTAAAAAGGTTAGGATTTATTATCGAAATTTGCTAAATTCAGAAAAATGGCTCTAATTCTGTAATTTTCATTATTGGAAAACATTTGCTATTTTATAAAATCCTCCATATTTTTCTGCATTTTTAAGTCTAATATATCAAATTTGATTCATTACTCACAGAGATATGAATTTTTAATGTGCACCAAATTCCTGCTAGCCAAATCAAGGCTAAAAGAAATTTCAAAAATTTTTTGAAAATTTATTTTTAAAATTTTTTTACCAATTCGGTATCAGCATTTTTTCTACCCCTCTGTGATTTTTTTCAGAATTTTAACACCAATAGGAGCCCTTTTTCAAAAATCACCCCCCAATGAGAGCATGTGAGAGAGAAGGTGATAGAGCGTGTAAGGGCCGGAGGTCAGAGAGGCTCGAGTGAGAAGAGAGATTTTCGAAATATAATTTTCAAAAAACTTAACTCAAAATTTTGCATTCAACCCCCAATTTTATATATCGATAGAGAATTTAAAGCTCTATCTTTTTGAAACAAATGCCATCCTAACATAAAGACATCCAAAGTTATTCCCGCAAAACTATTCAAAAAGCGCAATTTCCCCCCTATAAGTGCCTCTTTTTGACATTTGTCTAATTTTCGACACTTTGTCGTGACGCTGTCATCATATATATATCATGTATAGGCCTGAATACTCTACTAAATATTCTGATTCCTTTTTCTTCCAAAAAATATTATAAGTTATTCGCCGAATCAATGAACCCCCATTTTCCCCTAAAGTGCCGAAAAATGTCCTTTTTGACATTTTGTCAGTGTTTCAGCCCTTTGTCGTGACAAAATATCAATATACTATACATCATCGATAGCCCTGGAATACTACTCAAAACAAAAAACAAAAACTTTTCTCTCCAGGCACCTGCTGGCGAGTTACAGCCCCGGACTGAAATGTCCCGCCAGCCTAAATTTTCTGAAAAAATGAAAATTTTTCCAATATTATTTTTAAACGATTCCCCACAAAAATGGTGAACCAAAGTGGGTTTTTAATTTTCTGGAAAATCGTTTAAATTCATACCAGGTCAAAACATGCAAAACCTACAAGGGGGCCTAGCTAAAATTTTTGAAATTTTTTTAAATTTTTTTTTGCCCGCCGATAGAGCTTCAAAAACGAATGAAATTCTAGTGATTCGTAATCTGTTCCGGGCAAAACCCAGCGCGGCCGGCGCTGGCGCTCTAATTTACCGTTTGGGGCTGAAAAAACGCACGCCTACAGGTTTTCTGAGAACCCGGATCAAAAAATGTCTGCTGGCAATATTGTCAGGCATAGTCCAACATTAGCGCCCTACCAGCAGGTGCTAAGCTCTCCGGGCAAAAAGAAAATTTCGTAGAACATGTACTGCAAAGTGCACCCGCAACTCATTCTCCCGGGACTCAGTTGGCCGCTCAGGCCTAATTTTCGTATTTTTCCCGGATGCGCCTCAAAAGTTGTAAGACCCTTCCACCAATCCCACCGCTCCCGCCTTCGGCCGGCCCAGGCCTTTTTGGAAACGAAAGTCGACCTTTTTTTTATGTATATACGAACTACGTTCGGTGATAGAGGGGGCCGGTGTAGGTGAATGGCTTTATTAGGGGTGCGTTTTTGGTATTAACTAGCGCTTCGCGCAAAGGACTTCGTTGCTAGAGGGTACGCTTGCCTCACAACACTATGTCCCCCTATGGTTTTTCAATTTGACAAAAAGAAAAAGCTAACTTACTTAAAATGGGTCCTTTCCATGAAATTTTCTTGTTATCTTAAAATGATTATACAAATTTGTCAAAAATTGTTTTATGGTAGGTGCGGCACCATGGTAAATGCGACAGAATAATAGTTGTGACACCATAAAGAGCTTTACTATAGCAGGGGCGAGTGGTAGGTGCGACCCAAAGGACCGCAACACTATTGTTAGGTGTCGACACACATGATATTGTGACACAAATAGAGCTTCTATGTTAGTGCGACACCATTTAAGGCTGTATGAATTTTTAACGATTTTTTTAAAAATAATCGCAGACCACTTTGGTTCACCCATTTTGATGGGGAATCGTTTAAAAATAATTTTGAAAATTTTTATTTTTTCAAAATTATTAAAAATTTTGGGGGGTAGGCGGGACATTTCAGTCCCGGGGCTATCAGACGTCAGGGTGTGTGTTAAGTGAAAATTTTAAGTATGGATATTGTAGAGCATTGAATGGGCTATCCAACGGTGTATAACATGTCGGTGCAATGTCACGACAAAGGGTCGAAAATTGGGACAAAATGTCAAAATTTTCATTTTTGGGGGCAAAATTCACAGTCGCCTGCTGGGAAAGTTTTTTCTTTGTACCACAATGAAAAAATTCCTGCTTAAGGATGATTAATGAAGCATTTATACGTATTTTATTAGTTGGTTGCTAAGACCTATCATGAAAATGGGGGTCTGGAAAAATTCCAGAACGAGCTAGGCCCCCTAAGAAAGTTTCATATACCTTTAAATGGGTAAAAAAAAATTCAAAAAATATTTTTCTGGGCCTATTTTATGCGCTGATCACGAGTATCAACTTTGTTTTCAGTTTCAGTAATTTTGGGGGTTGCAAATAATTTTTGAAAAATCGACCATTTTTTTGGCCTCTAAAATTTGGTCATATATTCAAAAAATCATAACTTAATTGTGTTTTAATCAATTTGCATAAAATAAAGTGAATAAAATGCAGAAAAATACCGCCAATTTTATACAATTTATTTGGGGTTCGAATTAGTAGTAAGAAAAAAGTTAGGTCCGAATTTCTGAAATTGTCGAATTTCCAGAAATAAATTCATAACTTTTTTCAGAATTGAAAATTTCAAAATTTCTTTTCAAAGAAAAATTGCTAATTTTTAGCTCTACCGAATTGCCCTTTATACCCACTTTCTATCTCTTTCTTTTAAAAAGTTACTTTCCGAAAACTGGTAATGGAAATCCGGACAATAGGGGGTACCCTATTGAAATTTTTTCAAAAATTTTTTAGCTCAAAAATTTTTCAAATCCCACTTTTTCTAAGCCAATTTTGGACGCTGATCACGCATATGTTTTATTGCATACTCGAACTTTTGCAATGTCATGACAATGTGTCGAAAATTGGGACAAAATGTCAACATTTTCATTTTTCGGGTCAAAATTCACAGTCGCCTGCTTGAAAGTTTTTCCTTTATACTGCAATGAAAAAATTCCTGCCTATGGATGAAACTATTATGGTTTCACGTCTATCATAGTGACGCACCTACTATGGTCGCACCTACCATAGTGTTGCACCTACCATAGTGTTGCACCTTCCATGGTTTCACGCCTATCATGGTGTCGCACCTACCATAGTGTTGCATCTATTATGGTTTCACGTCTATCATAGTG
The DNA here is from genome assembly GCA_039877585.1 of Heterodera filipjevi. NCBI lineage: Eukaryota > Metazoa > Nematoda > Chromadorea > Rhabditida > Heteroderidae > Heterodera > Heterodera filipjevi. Next base: position 21,724 of record JBDPZO010000567.1, on the reverse strand, counting down.
ACGCACCTACTATAGTCGCACTTACCATTGTGTTGCATCTATAATGGTGTCGCACCTAACATAGTAAAGCATCTATTATGGTGTCACAACTATCATGGTGTCGCACCTACCATAGTGTTGCACCTTCTATGGTCGCACCTACCATAGTGTTGCATCTATTATGGTGTCGCACCTACCATAGTGTTGCATCTACTATGGTCGCACCTACCATAGTGTTGCATCTATTATGGTGTCACCCTTAACATAGTAAAGCATTTATTATGGTGTCACAACTATCATGGTGTCGCATTTACCATGGGACCGCACATATCATAGTTTAGCATCTATTATGGTGTTCGCACCTACCATAGTGTTGTACCTACTATGGTCGCACCTATCATAGTGTTGCATCTATTATGGTGTCACACCTAACATAGTAAAGCATCTATTATGGTGTCACAACTATCATGGTGTCGCATCTATTATGGTGTCGCACCTACCATAGTGATGCATCTACTATGGTCGCACCTACCATAGTGTTGCATCTATTATGGTGTCACCCCTAACATAGTAAGCATCTATTATGGTGTCACAACTATCATGGTGTCGCACCTATTATGGTTTCACATCTACATGGTGTCGCACCTACTATGGTCGCATCTACCATAGTGTTGCATCTATTATGGTGTCACCCCTAACATAGTAAAGCATCTATTATGGTGTCACAACTATCATGGTGTCGCATTTACCATGGCACTGCACCTATCATAGTGTTGCATCTATTATGGTGTCGCACCTACCATAGTGTTTTACCTACTATGGTCGCACCTATCATAGTGTTGCATCTATTATGGTGTCGCACCTACCATAGTGCTGCATCTACTATGGTCGCACCTACCATAGTTTAGCATCTATTATGGTGTCACCCCTAACATAGTAAAGCATCTATTATGGTGTCACAACTATCATGGTGTCGCACCTATTATGGTTTCACATCTAACATGGTGTCGCAACTACTATGGTCGCACCTACCATAGTGTTGCATCTATTATGGTGTCGCACCTAACATAGTAAAGCATCTATTATGGTGGCACAACTATCATGGTGTCGCATCTATTATGGTGTCGCACCTACCATAGTGATGCATCTACTATGGTCGCACCTACCATAGTGTTGCATCTATTATGGTGTCACCCCTAACATAGTAAAGCATTTATTATGGTGTCACAACTATCATGGTGTCGCACCTATTATGGTTTCACATCTAACATGGTGTCGCACCTACTATGGTCGCATCTACCATAGTGTTGCATCTATTATGGTGTCGCACCTAACATAGTAAAGCATCTATTATGGTGTCACATCTATCATGGTGTCGCATCTATTATGGTTTCAGATCTATCATGGTGTCGCACCTACTATGGTCTCACCTACCATAATCTTGCATCTACTATTGTCGCACACGCCATGGTCCAAACCTACCATGGTGTCGCACCTACCATAGTTTTGCATCTATTATGGTTTCGCATTTACCATGATGTCGCATTTACCATGGAGTCGCACCTACAATAGTGTAGCCAAATCACATACTCTTGGTATTTATTTGAAAGATCTTGTCAATAAGCCATTTTCTAAACAAACGAAAATCTGTTAACTAATGAATGGGCTATTAATTTTAAATTCCCCCCGGTGGCGCCTATCGGCACCACAAATTCAAGACCAAAAACATGTGAAAATTTCAACATTCAGAAAAAAAATTCATATCTTTTTTCAAAAACAGTATTTACAAGTGTTATTATTATAGAAAAATAGCAATTTTTTTCATTATTTATTACCACTTGACAGCATGTTTCTATCTCTAATGTGGAAAAAGTTATTTGCGAAAAAAGCTTTTGGTTCAGAATCAATAGGGGGTACCCTATGGAAAATGTATTCATAATTTGTTCGACCCAATTTAGGTGAACATAATTCCAAAAATATAAATAATCATTATAAGCATAACAAAGAAAATTTCATGGAGATTTGCCCATTTTGAGATAGTTATGAATTTTTATATTTTAAAATTCTGCATAACCATACGGGGGATCCTATTGTTTTGAGGTTAGCGCACCTTCTAGCAACGAAGTCCTTGCGCGAAGCGCTCATTTAATATTCAGACCGCCTCCCCTCATCACCCCCAACTGCTCGCACCTTCCCCGGCGGTGCACCCTAGTTTATATATACTAGAAAAAAAAGTGGGGTTTCGTCTCAAAAAACAAAAGCTCCCGGCCGAAGGCCGGGAGCGCTCCGGGATTGGTGGAAGGGTCTTACAACTTTTTGAGGCGCATCCGGGAAAAATATGGATTTTTTTCAGCGCCGGCCATTTGAGCGCCAGCGACTGAGTTGCGGGTGTCATTGGCAGTCTTACTTGTACGAAAATTTTTCTTTTTGTTTGTATCGCTTAGCACCTGCCGTAGGGGGATTGTAGCTGGGTGTTACCTACATTTTGGCTGTTGACCATTTTTTGATCAGACCAAAACCCGGACCTCTAAAAATTCCCGAAATTTCCTACTTTTTCCGACCCGTTTGAGTGTATCGGGAATAACTGGATTCAGGTTGCTTTGAGCGGGATAGGGATAACTATGGGATTGTAGTGTATTTGAAACTACATGAGGCTGTGCAAAAAAAATTTTAAAAATTTTCAAAAATTTTCGAGTTAGGGGGGGTTACAGGTTTTGCACTCTTGGGGCTGTATGAATTTTTAACGATTTTTTAAAAATAATCGCAGACCACTTTGGTTCACCCATTTTTGATGGGGAATCGTTTAAAAATAATTTTGAAAAATTTTTATTTTTTCAAAAATTATTAAAAATTTTGGGGGGTAGGCGGGACATTTCAGTCCCGGGGCTATCAGACGTCAGGGTGTGTGTTAAGTGAAAATTTTAAGTATGGATATTGTAGAGCATTGAATGGGCTATCCAACGGTGTATAACATGTCGGTGCAATGTCACGACAAAGGGTCGAAAATTGGGACAAAATGTCAAAATTTTCATTTTTGGGGGCAAAATTCACAGTCGCCTGCTGGGAAAGTTTTTTCTTTGTACCACAATGAAAAAATTCCTGCTTAAGGATGATTAATGAAGCATTTATACGTATTTTATTAGTTGGTTGCTAAGACCTATCATGAAAATGGGGGTCTGGAAAAATTCCAGAACGAGCTAGGCCCCCTAAGAAAGTTTCATATACCTTTAAATGGGTAAAAAAAAATTCAAAAAATATTTTTCTGGGCCTATTTTATGCGCTGATCACGAGTATCAACTTTGTTTTCAGTTTCAGTAATTTTGGGGGTTGCAAATAATTTTTGAAAAATCGACCATTTTTTTGGCCTCTAAAATTTGGTCATATATTCAAAAAATCATAACTTAATTGTGTTTTAATCAATTTGCATAAAATAAAGTGAATAAAATGCAGAAAAATACCGCCAATTTTATACAATTTATTTGGGGTTCGAATTAGTAGTAAGAAAAAAGTTAGGTCCGAATTTCTGAAAATTGTCGAATTTCCAGAAATAAATTCATAACTTTTTTCAGAATTGAAAATTTCAAAATTTCTTTTCAAAGAAAAATTGCTAATTTTTAGCTCTACCGAATTGCCCTTTATACCCACTTTCTATCTCTTTCTTTTAAAAAGTTACTTTCCGAAAACTGGTAATGGAAATCCGGACAATAGGGGGTACCCTATTGAAAATTTTTTCAAAAATTTTTTAGCTCAAAAATTTTTCAAATCCCACTTTTCTAAGCCAATTTTGGACGCTGATCACGCATATGTTTTATTGCATACTCGAACTTTTGCAATGTCATGACAATGTGTCGAAAATTGGGACAAAATGTCAACATTTTCATTTTTCGGGTCAAAATTCACAGTCGCCTGCTTGAAAAGTTTTTCCTTTATACTGCAATGAAAAAATTCCTGCCTATGGATGAAACTATTATGGTTTCACGTCTATCATAGTGACGCACCTACTATGGTCGCACCTACCATAGTGTTGCACCTACCATAGTGTTGCACCCTTCCATGGTTTCACGCCTATCATGGTGTCGCACCTACCATAGTGTTGCATCTATTATGGTTTCACGTCTATCATAGTATATATTTTAGTCGCACTACATGTTGCATCTTATGTTCTACCTAACATATCAAACATCTTATTATGGTTTGGTAATTTTTTTTAACAATGGTTTTTAAACACTACCATATCATTGATCATTTCTGTCCTGATCCTACCACTTCACCCTGATCATTGGAACACTCTCAGTGTGATCTTGACACTATACCTAATACTTGTACATCGCTCCGAATCATAAAATCATACATTGGAACAACATCTTTATATCATTAGACACTTCAATAACATTGGAACATTAGCCCCTATATATGGAAACACTCTCAGTTCCTAATATTGGAACACTCTCATCCCTATCTTCGGCACTTAGCAAAATTTTGATCCGTGAGCATACCTAGGTAGCGAAGTCGATAAGCGCGACGCTTGAATACAGTAACACGGCACAACCGCTAGTTATATACCCTAAAATAAAATCGAGTTTCGTTTCCAAAAACAAAATCTCCCGGCCGAAGGCCGGGAGGGGTCCGGGAATTGCACATCCCCACTACAACTTTTTGAGGCGCATCTGGGAAAAATACGGAAATTTTGCTTGAGCGGACAACTGAGTCCCGGCAATTGATTTGCGGGTCCGAGCTGCAGTCCCAGTGTTACGAAATTTTTTTTGGGAGCCAGGATAGAAAAACACTTGCTGGTAGGATTTTAAGTAGGAATGTTTGGCACACCATTGCCAGCGAGTACTTGGCCCTACGGTGAAAATGCAGGTCTGCAGCTTTGGCTAAAAATTGCCAATTTATTCGGCCCGTTTGAGTGTACGGACTATAACTCGATGGGGGTTGCTCTGATGGGGGTGCCGTAATGGGATAAATTATAGTGTTTTTGAAGCTCTATCTTATGGGGGGAAAAAATTTAAAAAAATTTAAATAATTTTCGAGCTAGGCCTCGGCATAGCTTTTTCACTTTTTGGGCTCTAACTTTATGAATTTTGTTGCTACAACAAAACCAAGTCCAGTTTTGTTCTGCGGTTTTTAAAGACCTTTCGAATGGTATAAGATACGTTTTTCTGGCACCAAAAATAAATTTCCGCTAACGGACCCCTAGCCGGCTGGGTGGAGTCGTTGGTTGTGCGATAGGGTGTGGGGGAAGGGTGGGATAGTTCAAATCCGCATGAATACGAATCCTTTTTTAATTGCTTGCAATCAAGTGGCTGGGGTGGGGAGATATTTTTAAAAAATTCTAATAATGTTTCTAAGCATAACAAAAAAAAGTTCATGCAAAATGGGTGATTTTTAGCAAAGTTATGATTTTTTGTTTTTTTCAAAATTGCAAAACCATAGGGGGGACCCTATTGTTTTGGTGAAATCCATTTTTGAATCGACTCTAACTCGCTTGGACCAAATTGTATAGCAATGGTTTTGGCATAAAAATTGAAGAGCTCATCGAGATCTATCGAAATGGATAGATAAATTAATTAAAACATGCAATTTATGAATTTTTATGTTTCTGGCCAAAATTTGGTCATGTGCAATTTAGTGGTAAATGAAAAAATTAATATCTCCATTCATTATTGTCCAATTCACTTGAAACAAAGTGTACAAAATGTAGAAAAATTGAGAGAATTTTATGATAATTATTCAGTTTGTAAATTCGCAAAAGTAAAAAAGTTGATGCCCAAAAAGTGAGAAATTTTTGTATTATTACAAATAAATTCATATCTTTTTTTCAAAATGAGTATTTTATAAATCTTATATTATTGAAAAATAGCTAATTTTTTTCTTCATTTATTAGCCTTTGGGAAGAAAATTCTAGCCCTGCCCTGTAAAATGTTATTTTGCCAAAAGTGGGGGTTGGTTCACAATCAATAGGGGGTACCCTATGGAAAATTACAACATGAATTTTTAAATCCAATTCAGTTAATTCAATTTTTAAAAAATTCTAATAATGGTTTTAAGCGTAACAAAAAGAATTCATGGGATTTGGACCAGTTTGAACAAAGTTATGATTTTTTCTTTATTGCAAAATTGCAAAACAATAGGGGGGACCCTATTGTTTTGGTGAAATCCATTTTCGAATAAACCATAACATGCTGGGATCAAATTATACAGAAATGGTTTAGGGATGAAAATTGAAGAGCTCATCGAGATCTATCGAAATGGATAGATAAATTAATTAAAACATGCAATTTATGAATTTTTATGTTTCTGGCCAAAATTTGGTCATGGGCAATTTAGTGGTAAATGAAAAAATTAATATCTCCATTCATTATTGTCCAATTCACTTGATATAAAGTGTACAAAATGTAGAAAAATTGAGAGAATTATATGATAATTATTCAGTTTGTAAATTCGCAAAAGTAAAAAAGTTGATGCCCAAAAAGTGAGTCGGTTTTGCATTTTTACAAATAAATTCATATCTTTTTTCAAAAGGAGTATTTTCTCAAAACCTTATCATTAAAAAATAGCTGATTTTTTTCTCTACTTATTAGCCTTTGTGAAGAAAATTCTAGCCCTGCCCTGAAAAAAGTTATTTTGCCAAAAGTGGGGGTTGGTTCACAATCAATAGGGGTACCTTATGAAAAAATAAATATAAAATTTTAGATCCAATTCAGTTGATATAATTTTTAAAAATTTGTATAATCATTTTAAACATAATAAAAAAAAAATCATGCAAAATGGGTCATTTTTAGCAAAGTTATGATTTTTTCTTTATTGCAAAATTGCAAAACAATAGGGGGGACCCTTTTGTTTTGGTGAAATTCATTTTTGAATCGACCACTACTCGCTGGGATGAAAATATATAACAAAATTATAGGCATGATAAATGAAGAGCTCATCGAGATCTATCGTTTTAGATAGAATATTTGTTCTATTCTGATGCTATCTCGCTGAATGGCATGTGTGTTTATGACACATGGTCATTTTTTTGGAAGAATAACCCCGAATTCCCGTACTGGCACTTATACCACTCAGCGAGTTGGCATCAAAACAGTATTTACAGGAGCTATTTTTATAGAAAAGTAGCTAATTTTTTTCTCGGTCGCACCTACCATAGTGTTGCATCTATTATGGTGTGAACCTAACATAGTAAAACATATATTATGGTGTCACAACTATCATGGTGTCGCATTTACCATGGCACCGCACCTATCATAGTTTAGCATCTATTATGGTGTCGCACATCTACCGTGGTGTCGCACCTACCTTAGTGTTGCATCTATTATGGTGTCGCACCTACTATAGTTTACATCTATTATGGTGTTACATCTATCATAGTGACGCACCTACTATGCTCGCACCTACCATAGTGTTGCATCTATTATGGTGTCGCACCTAACATAGTAAAGCATCTATTATGGTGTCACAACTATCATGGTGTCGCATTTACCATGGCGCCGCACCTATCATAGTTTAGCATCTATTATGGTGTCGCACATCTACCATGGTGTTGCACCTACCTTAGTGTTGCATCTATTATGGTGTCGCACCTACCATAGTGTTGCATCTATTTTGGTCGCACCTACCACTCTCGCCCCTGCTATAGTAAAGCATCTTTATGGTGTCACAACTATTATTCTGTCGCATTTACCATGGCGCCGCACCTATCATGGTTTAGCATCTATTATGGTGTCGCACATCTACCATGGTGTCGCACCTACCTTAGTGTTGCATCTATTATGGTGTCGCACCTACCATAGTGTTGCATCTATTTTGGTCGCACCTACCACTCGCCCCTGCTATAGTAAAGCATCTTTATGGTGTCACAACTATTATTCTGTCGCATTTACCATGGCACCGCACCTACCATAGTGTTGCATTATTATGGTGTCGCACATCTACCGTGGTGTCGCACCTACCTTAGTGTTCCATCTATTGTGGTGTCGCACCTTCCATAGTGTCGCACCTATTATGGTTTCACATCTATCATAGTGACGAACCTACTATAGCTCGCACCTACCATTGTGTTGCATCTATATGGTGTCGCACCTAACATAGTAAAGCATCTATTATGGTGTCACAACTATCATGGTGTCCCATTTACTATGTCACCTCACCTATCATAGTTTAGCATTTATTATGGTGTCGCACATCTACCATGGTGTCGCACCTACCTTAGTGTTGCATCTATTATGGTGTCGCACCTACCATAGTGTTGCATCTATTTTGGTCGCACCTACCACTCGCCCCTGCTATCGTAAAGCATCTTTATGGTGTCACAACTATTATTCTGTCGCATATACCATGGCGCCGCATGGAAATTGGCCCATTTTAAGATAAGTTATGCTTTTTCTTTTTGTCAAATTGAAAAACCATAGGGGGGCCATATTGTTTTGAGGTAAGCGTACCCTCTAGCAACGAAGTCCTTTGCGCGAAGCGCTCAGGTAATACACAGACAACTTCATATTTGTCAATATGGCACCTGGGCATTTTTTTTTGGAAGAATAACACCGAATTCCCGTATTGGCACTCATGCCACTCAGCGAGTTGGCATCAGAACTGAACGTATTCGATATATTTAGATTCGTTATAGAATTTGGGTTCTAATGAAACCGAATTTGTTCTGTTCTGATGCAATCTCGCTGAATGGCATCTGTGTTGATGACACATGGTCATTTTTTTTGGAAGAATAACACCGAATTCCCGTATTGACACTCATGCCACTCAGCAAGTTGGCATCAGACTGAACGTATTTGGTATATTTAGATTCGTTAGGGAATTTGGGTTCTAATGAAACCGAATTTGTTTTGTTCCGATGCCATCTCGCTGAATGGCGTATGTCAATATGGACCTGGTCATTTTTTGGAAGAATAACACCGAATTCCCGTATTGGCACTCATGCCACTCAGCGAGTTGGCATCAGAACTGAACGTATTCGGTATATTTAGGTTCGTTAGGGAATTTGGGTTCTAAGGAAAGCGAATTTGTTCTGTTCAGATGCCATCTCGCTGAATGGCGTATGTCAATATGGCACCTGGTCATTTTTTTTGGAAGAATAACACCGAATTCCCGTATGGCACTCATGCCACTCAGCGAGTTAGCATCAGAACTGAACGTGTTCGGTAGATTTCTATTTGGAATTAAATTTGGTATTTAAGATATCAAATTTGTCAGTTCCGATACCAATTCGCTGAATGGCACAGTGTTTATGGCAAATGGTTATTTTTTTGGTCAGTGGGTTAGGAACGCGCTACATGAAGAGAAGCAAGACAAAGTGGATAATAGCGTGTAAGTGTGTTATGATTCCTCTTTTCATTTACACCCCATCAAAAAAATCCAATTGTAAAATTAATAAACACAACAATTGCAAAGCGTTTGCAACACAGCGGCTTAAGGTAAGACATTACTTTGGGTTGCCGTAGCGTTATACAAATTTTTGGAGCGGGGTCATGCGTACGCGCAGGCCCTAAAAATTATTTAATGGTCATTGTTTGGCGAAGAATTTCCGAAATTCAAACATTCGCACTCATGTTATTTAGCGAGTTGGCATCAGAATTGAACGGTTTAGGCATATTTTGATTCAGTGAAAAATAGCTAATTTTTTTCTCTATTTATTAGCCTTTAAATTTTTGTAGCAAAGTCAAGCGTACACGCAGGCCTTAAAATTTCTAGCAACGCGGCGGAGCCGCGTCCCTGAGCGCGTCAGCGCTTTCTTCCCTCCCTTGAAACCAGCTTCTTACATGCACGGCGGTGCACCCTAGTTTATATATACTAGAAAAAAAAGTGGGGTTTCGTCTCAAAAAACAAAAGCTCCCGGCCGAAGGCCGGGAGCGCTCCGGGATTGGTGGAAGGGTCTTACAACTTTTTAAGGCGCATCCGGGAAAAATATGGATTTTTTTCAGCGCCGGCCATTTGAGCGCCAGTGACTGAGTTGCGGGTACCGTTGGCAGTCTTACTTGTACGAAAATTTTTCTTTTTGTTTGAATCGCTTAGCACCTGCCGTAGGGGGATTGTAGCTGGGTATTACCTACATTTTGGCTGTTGACCATTTTTTGATCAGACCAAAACCCGGACCTGTAGAAATTCCCGAAATTTCCCACTTTTTTCGACCCGTTTGAGTGTATCGGGAATAACTGGATTCAGGTTGCTTTGAGCGGGATAGGGGTAACTATGGGATTGTAGTGTATTTGAAACTACATGAGGCTGTGCAAAAAATTTTTCAAAATTTTCAAAAATTTTCGAGTTAGGGGGGGTTACAGGTTTTGCACTCTTGGGGCTGTATGAATTTTTAACGATTTTTTAAAAATAATCGCAGACCACTTTGGTTCACCCATTTTTGATGGGGAATCGTTTAAAAATAATTTTGAAAAAATTTTTATTTTTTCAAAAATTATTAAAAATTTTGGGGGGTAGGCGGGACATTTCAGTCCCGGGGCTATCAGACGTCAGGGTGTGTGTTAAGTGAAAATTTTAAGTATGGATATTGTAGAGCATTGAATGGGCTATCCAACGGTGTATAACATGTCGGTGCAATGTCACGACAAAGGGTCGAAAATTGGGACAAAATGTCAAAATTTTCATTTTTGGGGGCAAAATTCACAGTCGCCTGCTGGGAAAGTTTTTTCTTTGTACCACAATGAAAAAATTCCTGCTTAAGGATGATTAATGAAGCATTTATACGTATTTTATTAGTTGGTTGCTAAGACCTATCATGAAAATGGGGGTCTGGAAAAATTCCAGAACGAGCTAGGCCCCCTAAGAAAATTTCATATACCTTTAAATGGGTAAAAAAAAATTCAAAAAATATTTTTCTGGGCCTATTTTATGCGCTGATCACGAATATCAACTTACTTTTCAGTTTCGGTAATTTTGGGGGTTGCAAATAATTTTTGAAAAATCGACCATTTTTTTGGCCTCTGAAATTTGGTCATATATTCAAAAAAGCATAACTTAATTGTGTTTTAATCAATTTGCATAAAATAAAGTGAATACAATGCAGAAAAATACCGCCAATTTTATACAATTTATTTGGGCTTCGAATTATTACTAAGAAAAAAGTTAGGTCCGAATTTCTGAAAATTGTCGAATTTCCAGAAAAAAATTCATAACTTTTTTCAGAATAGAAAATTTCAAAATTACTTTTCACATAAAAATTGCTAATTTTAAGTTCTACTCAATTGTCCTTTAGACCCTCCTTCTATCTCTTTCTTTTAAAAAGTTACTTTCCGAAAACTGCTTTTGGAAATCCGGACAAAGGGGGTACCCTATTGAAAATTTTTTCAAAAATTTTTTAGCTCAAAAATTTTTCAAATCCCACTTTTCTAAGCCAATTTTGGACGCTGATCACGAATATGTTTTATTGCATACTCGAACTTTTGCAATGTCACGACAATGTGTCGAAAATTGGGACAAAATGTCAACATTTTCATTTTTCGGGTCAAAATTCACAGTCGCCTGCTGGAAAAGTTTTTTCTTTGTACCGCAATGAAAAAATTCCTGCCTATGGATGAAACATTTTATTAGTTGGTTGCTAAGACCTATCATGAAAATGCGGGCCTGCAAAAATTCCCGAAAATTTGCATTTTGTTACATCTATTATGGTGTCACATCTATCATACTGTCGCATTTTCCATGGTGTAGCACCTACCATAGTGTTGCATCTATTATGGTGTCGCATTTACCATGGTGTTGCCCCTAACATAGTAAAGCATCTATTATGGTGTCACAACTATCATGGTGTCGTATTTACTATGGCGCCACACCTATCATTGTTTAGCATCTATTATGGTGTCTCACAACTATCATGGTGTAGCATTTACCATGGTTTCGCACCTACCTTAGTGTTGCATCTATTATGGTGTCGCACCTACCATAGTGTTGCATCTATTATGGTGTCACATCTATCATACTGTCGCATTTTCCATGGTGTAGCACCTACCATAGTGTTGCATCTATTATGGTGTCGCACCTAACATAGTAAAGCATCTATTATGGTTTCACATCTATCATGGTGTCGCACCTACTATGGTCGCACCTAACATAGTAAAGCATCTATTCTGGTGTCGCACATCTACCATGGTGTCGCACCTACCTTAGTGTTGCATCTATTATCGTGTCGCACCTACCATAGTGTTGCATCTATTTTGGTCGCACCTACCACTCGCCCCTGCTATAGTAAAGCATCTTTATTGTGTCACAACTATTATTCTGTCGCTTCGCGTTGTTCACTCGGGGATTGATCAATTTTTCAGAAAATTGGTCAATCGCAAAAGCACGGTTAATAAACTGGTCAATCACATTCCTTTATGCCTCCACTGCCCCTAGCAACGAAGTCCTTTGCGCGAAGCGCTTAGGTAATACACAGACAACTTCATATTATGTCCCATTGCCTATAACAAGCCATCTCACCTACACCGGCCCCCTCTATCACACACGCTAGTTACTATATATGTTATATTGACTAGGGGTTTCGTTAGAAAAAATTAAGGCTCCCGGCCGAAGGCCGGGAGGGGTCTGAAAGTTGTGCATTGGTCTTACAACTTTTTGCGTAGAATCCGGGAAAATTAATATAAAAAAATCTAGGGCGCCACATGAGCGCCAGGAACCGAGTTGCGGGTCATTCGCGCACTCTCAGTTCTACGAAAATTTTTCTTTGGATCGGGATCAAAAAATTTCCGCCGTGAGGGCCCTAAGTTGGAATGTCCCCGAAAACTTTTCCAGCGGACCCTAAGCGAAATTTTCAAAACCTAGGCCTGCCTGCTTCGACAATTTTTCAGCACCAGAATGGTGGTTTTCAGCCCCAGCTGAATGCCGGGCTGGGGATTGAGCTGATCAGAATAGTGATCAGAGGCGCAATGTAGCGATTTTGGAGCCCGATTTTTTCAGAAAAAAAATTTTCGAAAATTTTGAAAAATTTCCGAGCTAGGGGGGGTTGCAGGTTTTGCACGTTTGGGGCTGTATGAATTTTTAACGATTTTTTAAAAATTAACGGAGACCACTTTCAAGCAGCTATTTTTGATGGGCTATCGTTTAAAAATAATTTTGGAAAAATTTTTATTTTTTCAAAAAATTTTAAGGTAGGCGGGACAGTTCAGTCCCGGGGCTGTTGCTCCCCAGTGCGTGCCAGGAGTGAAAAGTTTTTTTTAACCATATTTGTAGAGCATAAAACGGGCTATCGAATGGTGTTTATTAGGTTGAAAAATTTTCAGAAATTTTCGAGCTAGGCCCCCTCGAAAATTTTCACCTACCTTCAAATTGGTCAAAAAAATTTCAAAAAATATTTTTCTGGGCCTATTTTATGCGCTGATCACGAATATCATATTAGTTTTATGTTTGAAAAATTTTGGGAGGGTTTAAAAATTTTTGAAATTTCGTCCATTTTTTTGGCCTCGGAAATTTGATTAGGGACTGAGAGAGTGTTCTAATGATTAGGGCTGAGAGTGTTCCAATGATGGGGAACTGAGAGTGTCCAATTAAAGAAATTAAAATTGTCTAAAGGAATCACTATTCTTTAATTTAAATAATTAATTGGTTTAATTTGCGATTAGAATCAATAAAAAAAAATACAAAATTATAATAAATTTAAAAAATAATTCCTTAAATTATATTTTATCAAAAAAATTTTACTAAATTTATTTAATTAAAATTAATAAATATATATATAAAGAAAAAAGTAAATAAAACAATAAAAAGCTATTTGAGTGTGGGGATCCGAACCCTTCCCCCCCCCCCCCCGCCCCCCTCCCCTCACCCGCCCCCTGCCCCCACTTTTGGACCATAACTTTTTTTAGAAAAGAGATATAAAAATAATCCAAACTATATTAAATAGTAATAAAAATTAGTAATTTTTCTATGGGAAGAAATTTTGGAAATTTCTATTCTGAAAAAAGTTAAGAATTTTTTTCTGAAAATCGAAAAATTTTCAGAAATTCGGACCTAACTTTTTTCTTATTAATTATATAAATCCCAAATAAATTGTATAAAATTGCCGGTATTTTTCTGCATTTTAAACACTTTATTTTATAAAAATTGACCCAAACATAATTAAGTTATGATTTTTTGAATATATCACCAAATTTCCGAGGACAAAAAAATGGCCGATTTTTCAAAAAAATTTTCCAACCTCCAAAATTTTTTAAACAGAAAACTAAGTTGATATTCGTGATCAGCGCATAAAATAGGCCCAGAAAAATATTTTTTGCAATTTTTTTGACCCCTTTGAAGGTAGGTGAAAATTTTCTAAGGGGCCTAGCTCGAAAATTCCTGAAAATTTTTCAACCTATAGTACACCATTCGATAGCCCATTTAAGGCTCTACAAATATGGGTAAAAAAACTTTTCACTCCAGGCATCACCCGACGAGCTACAGCCCCGGGACTGAAGTGTCCCGCCTACCTTAAAAATTTTTGAAAAAAAAATTTTTTTCCAAAAATATACCAATCGATAGAGGGCCAAAAACGGATGCTTGAAAGTGGTTTCCGTATATTTTTAAAAAATCGTTAAAAATTCATATAAGCCAAAATGTGCAAAACCTTTAACCCCCCCTAGCTCGAAAATTTTTGAGAATTTTTAAAAATTTTTTTTTTCTTATAATCGGGCCCCAAAAGCTCTACATTGCGCCTGTGACTCTCATCCTTATATCAGTTAGCGCCAGAGAGTTATAGCCGATACACTCAAACGGGTCGAAAAAAAATTTAATTTTTAGCCAAGGCTGCAGGCCAGAGGGTTTGGGCTAGGGCTTAGGGTTCGCTGACAAAGTTGTCGGAGACATTCCAACTGGGGTTCCTACCAGCAGGTGCTAAGCCCCCCTGGCCCAAAGAAAAATGTTCGTAACACTGGGACTGCGCGAATGACCCGCAACTCAGTCGCTGGCGCTGAAATGGCCGGCGCAGAAAAAAATCTATAGTTTTCCCGGATGCGCCTCAAAAAGTTGTAAGACCAATGCACAACTTTGAGAGCACTCCCGGCCTTCGGCCGGGAGATTTTGTTTTTGCAAACGAAACCCCAAACCTATATAACATATATAGTAACTAGCGTCTGTGATAGAGGGGGCCGGTGTAGGTGAGATGGCTTGTATTAGGGGTCGTTTTTGTATTAACTGAGCGCTTCGCGCAAAGGACTTCGTTGCTAGAGGGTACGCTTGCCTCAAAACAATATGGTCCCCCCTATGGTTTTTCAATTTGACAAAAAGAAAAAAGCATAACTTATCTTAAAATGGGCCAATTTCCATGAAATTTTCTTTGTTATACTTAAAATGATTATACAAATTTGTCAAAAATATGTTTTATGGTAGGTGCGGCACCATGGTAAATGCGACAGAATAATAGTTGTGACACCATAAAGATGCTTTACTATAGCAGGGGCGAGTGGTAGGTGCGACCAAAATAGCAAAATAGATGCAACACTATGGTAGGTGCGACACGATAATAGATGCAACACTAAGGTAGGTGCGACACCATGGTAGATGTGCGACACCAGAATAGATGCTTTACTATGTTAGGTGCGACCATAGTAGGTGCGACACCATGATAGATGTGAAACCATAATAGATGCTTTACTATGTTAGGTGCGACACCATAATAGATGCAACACTAAGGTAGGTGCTGCGACAACATAATAGATGCAACACTAAGGTAGGTGCGACACCATGGTAGATATGCGCTACCATAATAGATGCTAAACCATGATAGGTGCGGCGCCATGGTAAATGCGACAGAATAATAGTTGTGACACCATAAAGATGCTTTACTATAGCAGGGGCGAGTAGTAGGTGCGACCAAAATAGATGCAACACTATGGTAGGTGCGACACCATGGTAGATTTGCGCTACCATAATAGATGCTAAGCCATGATAGGTGCGGCGCCATGGTAAATGCGACAGAATAATAGTTGTGACACCATAAAGATGCTTTACTATAGCAGGGGCGAGTAGTAGGTGCGACCAAAATAGATGCAACACTATGGTAGGTGCGACACCATGATAGATGTGAAAAAAATTTCAATAGGGTACCCCCTATGGTCCGGATTTCCAAAAGCAGTTTTTGGGCCCTAACTTTTTTTTGAATAGAGATATAAAAATATTCTCAACTATATAAAATAGAGTTAAAAATTAGAAATTTTTTTATGGAAAGAAACTTTGAAAATTTCAATTCTGAAAAAAGTTATGAATTTTTTTCTGGAAATTCGAAAATTTTCAGAAATTCGGACCTAACTTTTTTCTTACGTATAATTGGAAACCCAAATAAATTGCATAAAATCGGGCGTATTTTTCTGCAGTTTATTAACTTTATTTTATGCAAATTGATCCAAATATAATTAAGTTATGATTTTTTAAATATATCCCCAAATTTCCGAGGCCAAAAAAATGGACGAAATTTCAAAAATTTTTAAACCCTCCCAAAATTTTTCAAACATAAAACTAATATGATATTCGTGATCAGCGCATAAAATAGGCCCAGAAAAATATTTTTTGAAATTTTTTTGACCAATTTGAAGGTAGGTGAAAATTTTCGAGGGGGCCTAGCTCGAAAATTTCTGAAAATTTTTCAACCTAATAAACACCATTCGATAGCCCGTTTTATGCTCTACAAATATGGTTAAAAAAAACTTTTCACTCCTGGCACGCACTGGGGAGCAACAGCCCCGGGACTGAACTGTCCCGCCTACCTTAAAATTTTTTGAAAAAATAAAAATTTTTCCAAAATTATTTTTAAACGATAGCCCATCAAAAATAGCTGCTTGAAAGTGGTCTCCGTTAATTTTTAAAAAATCGTTAAAAATTCATACAGCCCCAAACGTGCAAAACCTGCAACCCCCCCTAGCTCGGAAATTTTTCAAAATTTTCGAAAATTTTTTTTCTGAAAAAATCGGGCTCCAAAATCGCTACATTGCGCCTCTGATCACTATTCTGATCAGCTCAATCCCCAGCCCGGCATTCAGCTGGGGCTGAAAACCACCATTCTGGTGCTGAAAAATTGTCGAAGCAGGCAGGCCTAGGTTTTGAAAATTTCGCTTAGGGTCCGCTGGAAAAGTTTTCGGGGACATTCCAACTTAGGGCCCTCACGGCGGAAATTTTTTGATCCCGATCCAAAGAAAAATTTTCGTAGAACTGAGAGTGCGCGAATGACCCGCAACTCGGTTCCTGGCGCTCATGTGGCGCCCTAGATTTTTTTATATTAATTTTCCCGGATTCTACGCAAAAAGTTGTAAGACCAATGCACAACTTTCAGACCCCTCCCGGCCTTCGGCCGGGAGCCTTAATTTTTTCTAACGAAACCCCTAGTCAATATAACATATATAGTAACTAGCGTGTGTGATAGAGGGGGCCGGTGTAGGTGAGATGGCTTGTTATAGGCAATGGGACATAATATGAAGTTGTCTGTGTATTACCTAAGCGCTTCGCGCAAAGGACTTCGTTGCTAGGGGCAGTGGAGGCATAAAGGAATGTGATTGACCAGTTTATTAACCGTGCTTTTGCGATTGACCAATTTTCTGAAAAATTGATCAATCCCCGAGTGAACAACGCGAAGCGACAGAATAATAGTTGTGACACAATAAAGATGCTTTACTATAGCAGGGGCGAGTGGTAGGTGCGACCAAAATAGATGCAACACTATGGTAGGTGCGACACGATAATAGATGCAACACTAAGGTAGGTGCGACACCATGGTAGATGTGCGACACCAGAATAGATGCTTTACTATGTTAGGTGCGACCATAGTAGGTGCGACACCATGATAGATGTGAAACCATAATAGATGCTTTACTATGTTAGGTGCGACACCATAATAGATGCAACACTATGGTAGGTGCTACACCATGGAAAATGCGACAGTATGATAGATGTGACACCATAATAGATGCAACACTATGGTAGGTGCGACACCATAATAGATGCAACACTAAGGTAGGTGCGAAACCATGGTAAATGCTACACCATGATAGTTGTGAGACACCATAATAGATGCTAAACAATGATAGGTGTGGCGCCATAGTAAATACGACACCATGATAGTTGTGACACCATAATAGATGCTTTACTATGTTAGGGGCAACACCATGGTAAATGCGACACCATAATAGATGCAACACTATGGTAGGTGCTACACCATGGAAAATGCGACAGTATGATAGATGTGACACCATAATAGATGTAACAAAATGCAAATTTTCGGGAATTTTTGCAGGCCCGCATTTTCATGATAGGTCTTAGCAACCAACTAATAAAATGTTTCATCCATAGGCAGGAATTTTTTCATTGCGGTACAAAGAAAAACTTTTCCAGCAGGCGACTGTGAATTTTGACCCGAAAAATGAAAATGTTGACATTTTGTCCCAATTTTCGACACATTGTCGTGACATTGCAAAAGTTCGAGTATGCAATAAAACATATTCGTGATCAGCGTCCAAAATTGGCTTAGAAAAGTGGGATTTGAAAAATTTTTGAGCTAAAAAATTTTTGAAAAAATTTTCAATAGGGTACCCCCTTTGTCCGGATTTCCAAAAGCAGTTTTCGGAAAGTAACTTTTTAAAAGAAAGAGATAGAAGGAGGGTCTAAAGGACAATTGAGTAGAACTTAAAATTAGCAATTTTTATGTGAAAAGTAATTTTGAAATTTTCTATTCTGAAAAAAGTTATGAATTTTTTTCTGGAAATTCGACAATTTTCAGAAATTCGGACCTAACTTTTTTCTTAGTAATAATTCGAAGCCCAAATAAATTGTATAAAATTGGCGGTATTTTTCTGCATTGTATTCACTTTATTTTATGCAAATTGATTAAAACACAATTAAGTTATGCTTTTTTGAATATATGACCAAATTTCAGAGGCCAAAAAAATGGTCGATTTTTCAAAAATTATTTGCAACCCCCAAAATTACCGAAACTGAAAAGTAAGTTGATATTCGTGATCAGCGCATAAAATAGGCCCAGAAAAATATTTTTTGAATTTTTTTTTACCCATTTAAAGGTATATGAAATTTTCTTAGGGGGCCTAGCTCGTTCTGGAATTTTTCCAGACCCCCATTTTCATGATAGGTCTTAGCAACCAACTAATAAAATACGTATAAATGCTTCATTAATCATCCTTAAGCAGGAATTTTTTCATTGTGGTACAAAGAAAAAACTTTCCCAGCAGGCGACTGTGAATTTTGCCCCCAAAAATGAAAATTTTGACATTTTGTCCCAATTTTCGACCCTTTGTCGTGACATTGCACCGACATGTTATACACCGTTGGACAGTTTCGGTAATTTTGGGGGTTGCAAATAATTTTTGAAAAATCGACCATTTTTTTGGCCTCTGAAATTTGGTCATATATTCAAAAAAGCATAACTTAATTGTGTTTTAATCAATTTGCATAAAATAAAGTGAATACAATGCAGAAAAATACCGCCAATTTTATACAATTTATTTGGGCTTCGAATTATTACTAAGAAAAAAGTTAGGTCCGAATTTCTGAAAATTGTCGAATTTCCAGAAAAAAATTCATAACTTTTTTCAGAATAGAAAATTTCAAAATTACTTTTCACATAAAAATTGCTAATTTTAAGTTCTACTCAATTGTCCTTTAGACCCTCCTTCTATCTCTTTCTTTTAAAAAGTTACTTTCCGAAAACTGCTTTTGGAAATCCGGACAAAGGGGGTACCCTATTGAAAATTTTTTCAAAAATTTTTTAGCTCAAAAATTTTTCAAATCCCACTTTTCTAAGCCAATTTTGGACGCTGATCACGAATATGTTTTATTGCATACTCGAACTTTTGCAATGTCACGACAATGTGTCGAAAATTGGGACAAAATGTCAACATTTTCATTTTTCGGGTCAAAATTCACAGTCGCCTGCTGGAAAAGTTTTTTCTTTGTACCGCAATGAAAAAATTCCTGCCTATGGATGAAACATTTTATTAGTTGGTTGCTAAGACCTATCATGAAAATGCGGGCCTGCAAAAATTCCCGAAAATTTGCATTTTGTTACATCTATTATGGTGTCACATCTATCATACTGTCGCATTTTCCATGGTGTAGCACCTACCATAGTGTTGCATCTATTATGGTGTCGCATTTACCATGGTGTTGCCCCTAACATAGTAAAGCATCTATTATGGTGTCACAACTATCATGGTGTCGTATTTACTATGGCGCCACACCTATCATTGTTTAGCATCTATTATGGTGTCTCACAACTATCATGGTGTAGCATTTACCATGGTTTCGCACCTACCTTAGTGTTGCATCTATTATGGTGTCGCACCTACCATAGTGTTGCATCTATTATGGTGTCACATCTATCATACTGTCGCATTTTCCATGGTGTAGCACCTACCATAGTGTTGCATCTATTATGGTGTCGCACCTAACATAGTAAAGCATCTATTATGGTTTCACATCTATCATGGTGTCGCACCTACTATGGTCGCACCTAACATAGTAAAGCATCTATTCTGGTGTCGCACATCTACCATGGTGTCGCACCTACCTTAGTGTTGCATCTATTATCGTGTCGCACCTACCATAGTGTTGCATCTATTTTGGTCGCACCTACCACTCGCCCCTGCTATAGTAAAGCATCTTTATTGTGTCACAACTATTATTCTGTCGCTTCGCGTTGTTCACTCGGGGATTGATCAATTTTTCAGAAAATTGGTCAATCGCAAAAGCACGGTTAATAAACTGGTCAATCACATTCCTTTATGCCTCCACTGCCCCTAGCAACGAAGTCCTTTGCGCGAAGCGCTTAGGTAATACACAGACAACTTCATATTATGTCCCATTGCCTATAACAAGCCATCTCACCTACACCGGCCCCCTCTATCACACACGCTAGTTATATATACGTTATATAGGTAAGGAGTTTCGTTAGAAAAAATTAAGGCTCTTTTCTGTGGACCAGGGGGGGTCTGAATTTTGTGGAAAGGTCTTACAACTTTTTGCGTAGAATCCGGGAAAACTATAGAAAAAAAATCAGGGGCGCCACATGAGCGCCAGGAACCGATTTGCGGGTCTTTCGCGCAGTCTATCTTCTACGAAAATTTTTCTTTTAACCCGGATCGAAAAATTTCTGCTGGTAGGAAACTAAGTTGGACTGTCCCTGAAAAGTTTTGCCAGCGACACCTAAGCGCTACCCTTAACGTGCAGGCCTGCAGCTTTGGCAACATTTTCAGCCCCAAGATGGTGAATTTGAGCGCCATGTGAATGCCGGGCTGGGGAATGGGTGGATCGGAATGGTGATCACAGGCGCAATGTAGCGCTTTTGGAGCTATAATGGCGGGCAAAAAAAAATTGAAAAATTTTCAAAAATTTTCGAGCTAGGGGGGGTTACAGGTTTTGCACGTTTGGGGCTGTACGAATTTTTAACGATTTTTTCAAAAATATACGGAAAGCACTTCCAGACCAATTTGGCATATGCCAATTTTGCCAAGGGAAGAGGGCAAGAAATGTACCAAAAATTTGGCATCTGCCAATTTGCCAAGGGAAGAGGGCAAATGCGAGAAATGTAACCCAAGACCAATTTGGCATATGCCAATTTTGCCAAGGGAAGAGGGCAAATGCGAGAAATGTAACCCAAAGACCAATTTGGCATCTTCCCATTTTCCAAAAAAAAAAAAAATTGGCAGATGCCAAATTGGTCTTTGGGTTACATTTCTCGCATTTGCCCTCTTCCCTTGGCAAAATTGGCACATGCAAATTGGTCTTTGGGTTACATTTCTCGCATTTGCCC
>JBDPZO010000565.1:0-21750 GCA_039877585.1 Heterodera filipjevi | reverse complement strand
TCAGACGCCCCCTGTCACGTGTGAAGCATACGCCGCCGGGCGGTTTCCCACGCTGGGCTCTCATGGACCAGCTGCGGCGCAAGAGACTTGGCGGGTGGACAAATTCATTCAGGTCGCAGCGTCAACAAAGTCACTGAGAACACCCGAAAGCCGATGAAAGGGCCGGAAAGAAAGAGCAAGTCTAACCCAAATGGACATAAAGGAAAAAATGGAAAGGAAATTACGTGGGCGGGGTAAAGGGTTTTGGAGTAGGTTAGGGTGGCGCAAAAATCAATTTAAACAAATCTAATAAGGAACGCGATTTGCAGCATACCCTTAGTCGATGTGATTTTTGGCCGACCTGCCAAATATCCCTGCCAACCTTTCACGTCTTCTGAAACCATATGGGACCTGTGAGGGTTTGACCAAAGGGGGTAGGGGCAAAGGGCAATAAATGGTCAGGGCAGAAAGGAAGGGGGCCGGATCGGGTGGGCGCTCCCTCTCGTCGCCCCAAGATCGTCTTCCTTCCCCACCAACTGATATGTTAGACGGGCCCGGAGCCCCCCGGAAGGCTCGTCCCTCGCTGGGAGTGGAGGAGGGCCAGTTGTTTGGAATGATTACGGATTGACAACGGACTGACCCCCATGCCGGTTAGCCATCCCTTATATGGGGAACCCTAGGGAGGGAGACGAGATCCGGGGGCGGAGCCTCCTCCGTCCCACTCTCTCCCTGCCCCACCGAGAGTTTGAGTCCCGCCTACACCTCCCTCCATCCCAGGGCAGGAACCGTCCCTGGTTCCTCAACTTACTTGGTGTACGCTCCCACCTTCTTACTGCGTCACCACCCGCACAGGCAAAAGACCACCAGTACCACACTCTCCCCTCAATTCGCCAATCCTTTCCTTTCCAACCTCGCCTCTTCTCTTCACCCCTCTTTTCGCCACCTCTTCTTAGACCTCTAGGAAGAGAGGAAACACCTCTCGACCATCTGACCGCGTTTCCAAATTTGTGCCTAGCAGTGCATTTGGAGGAAGGATGTAGTTTTTGGCGGACCACCATCCCGTCGGCAATTCCATGACATGAAGTTGAACCGGCTGGTCTTTCTGCAGATGGTGAATCGGCACCGCCATATTCCTCTGATTCAGTGTGTGTATGCGACCGTCGACCAACACATTCACTGAGCAAACATGACGAAGCCCCATTGGTCGAGCCCCGCTGCGCACGTCACAAATCCTGCCTGGCATGACTGAGGAGTGGACAAGCGCCGCGTTTTGAATTGTGGCGGCCGTAGCCTGATGAACAATCTGCCCATGGTGGATCCACGCCGGCACATGCGGATGGCCTTGATTTGCGACCTGCTGGAAGCCATCTCTCCAATACAGCTGCTCAATCACCACGGTGTCTCCCACGGCAAGGTCACGATGAATGTCAAGCATCTGCTGCGCAGTGTTGTTTGCGATTTTGACGAAACAAGGCTGGCTGTCGAACAATGCCGCCGCAATAATGTAGTTTTCCGAGGTCGCCTGACAGACGACATAGTGTCTGTGCGCAATGTGCGGGTTCGGCGGCAGCGGGCGAATCTCATCGCGCACTTGCATCAACGCGCTCCCCAACGCATTTTCCCCCGTCCAGTTGGCCGTAGCCATAATCAGTGGGTCGTCCATCGTCCGTCCAGCCGCCCAAAATCGGTCAGCGGATGCCTCAACGAGCATCGCAAAGCCTGTGCTCAACAGAGCTTCTCTCAACGGCGCGACTTCGAATTTGTGCCGTAGCACACGTGTCATTTTCTGCCGCCGGACGGCATGCCACTCCGCCTCTTCGAATGGCATGATTTGGCGACCAAGGCGCTTCGCTTCCGCAGGTGTTGCCGCGTTTCGGATGTTGATGAAACTGGCAATGTCGCCGAACTGCAGGGACTTTAGCATAAAGTATGCATGCTCAGACGAACTGAGGTGAATAATGCCGTGGTCTTCAAAATTCATGCTGAACGTATGCACGTGGTGATTCGACAGGACGTAGCGGCGTGAGAAGAATTTGACGGATGGGATGTCATCTAACAGGAATACGAGTCCAGTTTCCATTATTCAAATTGTATTTTTTCTATAATAAATAATTTGTGTTTTATGCTTGAGCTGTCGCCCTCCTCCCAACCGACATAGGACCGTCTCTGGTCCACAATACAAAAAAATTAAGGGGGGAAAAGCGAAGCTTATTGGACAGGAAGCGGAAAGGAAGAAAAAAAAACGTTTTTAGTGAGGAAAGTTAGGACAGCAAGAAAAATCGCTTAAGGGAATGGAAATCGCAAAAAAGGAAAAAAAAACCGAAGGACAGGAAAGAAAAGGGAAAGCAAACATTAGTCCTACAGATCATTTGGTCCGCACTCACGAGCCCAGTGGCTGTTTTTCCCACATTTAAAAAGGGTCTACCGCTCTTGCTTGGTCTCCCGACATTCCGTCTGTTTTGTTGTTCATACTAAACTCGATTCGATGGCCGTGGCCTTTCTGAGTGCATGGGTCGAATTTGTGAAGCATCATAAGTCCGCCATCCGCCTGAGCGGCCTCTTACGGGTCCTCCAGCCGGTCTCCGAACGTCCGCTGGTTTTCTTGTCCCAGCGATGTATTGGGTGGGCGAGTATCCATTTCGGTTGGCAAGAACTCCATCGACCCGACTGATTCTGTTGCTGTCCATCAGTCGCAGAAGTCATCGTTGAAAATCGGGACCATCTCTTTGGCTTTCTCCACAAAACGGCCCCAGACTTTGCAGTCAATGAGGGTTTTGAAGTCCGCAATCAAAATCATGCCTTCTCTGGCCCGCGACAAAGCCACTGTTGCTCTCCGGCTGTCCTGAAAGAATTCAGAAATCCTCGCAGATCCGAATTGGTTTTGTGCAGCCGTAGCTGACGATTTTGTTGTAACGACAATGACCAAGTCCGCTTCTTTGGCTTGGTACGAATCCACTGTGTGCACCTCAATTACGCGGGAAAGCTTCTTCTTTTCCCATGCCTCCTTCATGGCATTCAAAAGGCAATCCTTCTCATAGAGGTACAGGCAAATGACAACGATGTTGTTTTCGGCTGGCAAATTCATGTCCAAAATTGACACAACTTCTTGCGCAATTCTTCGGTGTTCCACATTCGACAGCGAAAATGACGTTTCGTCCATCAGAACCCTGCCTTCGGAATGGATAAGAATTAACGGGACTCCTTCAATCGGCAGATTGATTGCAGAACCCGTGAGTGCCGTTCTCGATGCCGTGACTTCAGGCACCGGGAGTAACTCTTCTCCGTGAGGCACGTACGACGCGAATGATACGCATTCCACCAGACTCCCGTGCGATCGGTAGCACTTCTTCAGCACCGTCTCTTCCACTCGTGGAGATTTCAAAAGCTGGTCCGTCACCGATTCCAGGCCGAAGCCCGACCAAAGTACTTCTTGCAATTCACTCAGGTGCACTCCGAGTTGACGAACGTCTCCCGTGACCATCACCTTGCGGACTCTTGGTGCACGGCACAACAAATGGGCAATTGTGGCGAAACTGGCTTGTGTCGCCTCATCGATCAAGAGATGAGTAGCACGACTCATCGTAGAAGACACACGACCGGCCATGTGTGTGGTCAAGAACATGACTCTTTTCTTCTCATACTTCAAAAAGGTTTCCGCCGCTTTTGCTTCCCGTGCCCTCAACGGGGTTTCTGACACTTGCTCTTTGTACTGTTTTAGTTGGTCACTGTCCTTCTTGTCCTTCACCTCTTCCAAAAAGCCTTCTGTCAGGTGCGGCCGTAGCAGATCCTTACCAAGCCCACTGATTTGTTCGCCGTAGCGAACACGGGCTGTGCCGCTGAACAGTGCCAGTTTTTCATTGCCAACTCCAACTGCTCGAGTCTCTTCAACCATTTTCGTGACGGGAAGATTAGACGTAGCCGTAGCCACAATAACTGTTTCAGTGTTCTGATCAGACATCACCAAGTCAATGGCCGTAGCCAACGTGAGAGTTTTGCCTGTTCCTGGTGGAGCTTGCTGCAACACGACCAAAGGAAGATCACAAGCAATCAGTGCAAGTGTCTGTTGCTGCTCTTCATTGAGTTTTGTCACAGACGGTCTTCCTGTCTTATCGCCCAGACCATACTCAATCAACTTCCGGGTCGGCACAGTCAGTCCACTTCTTCCTGGTCTGGCAAGAAATGCCTTCAATATCTCCCCTCTCGGGGATTCCTCCTTGGCATATTTGGACGGCTCATTTGTTCCAAAACAATGAGCTTGGTTCGCAAAGCCCACCGACGCACCGGCCGATTGGACAATGGCCTCTTCACCACCGACCATGTCTCTGAAGAGCTTGACCTGCTGGTCACTTTGGTGATGACCAAGATGAACTTTCACATCGACGTAGAACACGTCTCGACCGTCTTTCGTTGTCGTGGTGCCTTTCCTGACCATTATGACCTGTCCCTGCGCAAATGCCTTAGCATCAAACGCAGCTTTTGCCAAAACTGGAGAATCCGTGGTCCATTGTTCAGACAATTGCTTGACGACCTTCCGGTCCCCTGTCTCAAAATTGAGCCAAAAATATTTAGGCAACTCCTCATTTCCGTCGGCATCAACGCAATGATCCCACTGCGGCCGAACGACGCCAACGAACTGAGTGACGAGTTTTAGCGTCTCTTCGTACTCGGATGCCGCGACCAATGCAGCCGCAACAATTCGTTCGGCAATCTGTACTTCTTCGTCCGTATATTCCGGCACAAAAGGGAAGACAATCGGCAATCCCATCGAGTCTTTGCGCAACCAGTCCCTGTCAAACAGATCGGCCGTAGCCGGAATCTTAGCCCCAAAAGCCGCAATCAGTTCCGTCCCCGACCTTACAGGACTTTTCGGAGGCAAAATGTAATTGGGACCAACATACCAACCTTCCGGGACCCTGGCCAAATTCAGTTTAATGATCTGAGCCTTCCTTAAGCTCGCCATTTGGATGTCGGGAAGAAGTTGGCGCTCATAGAGAGCCATTGACCGAATCATCCCAAAAGGCAGCCACTGAAATGGAGCCAATTGTGGCCTCAAAAGCTCTGCCACGACGAGTCAGCTCAACAACAATCCCGTATTGTTCGTGATGACTGGCAAGCTGGACTCCCGTGATACTTGTCACGGTGGCCTGACATTGGATCAGATTGGCATAAATCCACCTGGACTTGTCCAACAGTTCTCTGTCCTTGATGTATTCATACCCATTGACCGAAACCCAGTCACCTGGTAAGAGCGGACGCTCAAACTCACCTTTAAAGTCATCTGACAAGAACATCAGAAAAGGGAACTCATTCTTCTCATCCGGTTTGGGGTAGACCAAAACCACTCCCCTTTTTTGGATTTGGCAAACAAAATAGTCCCGGACTTTACCATCACATTCCTCCGGCTCTCGAATTTCGAAACCTTCAACATTGGCAAATCCACGCAACATTTCCTTTTCTTTTTCTTTTCCCCAATTCTTTTCTTGAGCTCCGTCCTTTTTTTGCTCCTTTTCCTTTTGATTCTCGGTCTTCTCGACCTGGGTTACCACCCCAAATTCCAATCCAACCAACTCAATCACCACTTCAGAATCTTTTGACTGGGCTGTCGCCCCTTCCTCATCAACACTCTCCGCCACCACAGAATCATTTGATTGGGCTGACGCCCTTCCATCTTCAGCAGACTCACAGTCTTCGTTCATTTTCGAGCTGGACGTATCCATCAAGTCGTCGCAGCTGAGCCAGTTTTTGGTGCTGTTGTCAGTTTCGGTTGCCGGGCCGAGCAATTCAATTTCGAGCGCTTTTGACAATTCAATGTCAGCATCCGCCTCGGCATGGCTGTCGAGCATTTCAGAGACGAGGATGGTGTCAATCGTCTCGTCGACCACACGACGAACAGCCGTAGCAGCACTCGAATTGGAGCGATTTTCGTCGTCCATAGGCACAATTTGTTGTTGATAATTGGGTGGTGGGAGTAGAATTTTTTTAGGGATGGGAGAGCTTTGAGTTTTGAATCTGAATTATATTGAGGAAGGGCGAAGAAGAAAATGAACAAAACGATAGGACAGATTCTGTATGACTTGACAAGATAGGGTAAATAACGGTAATATTATATAGACGCTAGATTGGATTGGCAAGAGGTTCGTCATTAGGGAGGGTGGGATTTTCAACGGGCTGATGATTGAAGCCAGCCATGCCAGGCACATCAATTGCATCAGCTTTTTCTAGCGCGCGTCTCTCTTCATCAGAGAGATTGGGAGTTGTGCAAGCAGGGCCCAAGATTTCAACACATTTTTTGAGTTGGTTTATGTGCACAACCTTCGGAATTGTCTGTGGGGCATTACAGCTAACTATGGTGACCATTACATCCTCTACTTTTACCACTCTAAAGACACCTTTCCATGGCAGGTGGAATTTCTTAGAAGAGCCAACTTTGCCAGCATAATTGCGAAGCAAAACTCTATCTCCGACTTTAATTTCCAAACACCGAACCAATTTGTTATATTGGGCCTTAGCCCGCTGCTGTGCTTGGCTTGATTCAGCAGCCGCAGCTTCCCATGCCGACCTCAGGGAATTGATCAACTTTTGCTTGAAGTCCGATAAATCGGTTACCAAGGACGAACGAGTTGATTTCGGGTCTAAAATTTGGTCAATGCAAAAGATTGGATCACGGCCATACATCAAGAAAAACGGAGACTCACCAGTCGATTGATGAACTGCGGTATTATAACAAAAAGTTACCGTGTCCAAATGTTCATCAAAATCGGGTTGATCAGGTGATACGTATTTAGCCATGATATTGTGAAAGGTCCTGAAGCTTCTTTCCGTGGTGGCATTGCCTTGTGACCAATGTGGAGTCGCGTAACGTTTGCTGATGTAGAGCATCGAGCAAAACTCACGGAAGAATTCTGAAGTAAACGCCGTAGCGTTGTCAGTGATGAGTTCAGTGCATCCCCCGAACTTTAAATAACAATTGGATAAGAACGCTTTTACCAAAGTGGCTGCCTTAGCATCGGGAACTGGTACTGCAATGACAAACCTTGTAAACCAGCAAATGATGCACAGAATGTGGCGATTGCCCTTTTTCGTGATTGGAAAAGGCCCAGCTAAGTCTAAACCTACCTTAGCAAAGAGTGTGTTCACTTGTGGCAATTTCATCTCAGCTCTGTAGGCTGGTGTCGGAGAGTGACGGAGTTGGCAGGTGATGCAGCTGCGTACCCAGTTCACTATGTCCGCGTGCATTCTTGGCCAAAAATATTTACGACATTTCCGTAACGTCTTTTTCAGATCCATGTGTCCTCCACCTAAAGGTGAGGTGTGGAAGGAGTCGAAAACAAGGGGTCTCAACGAAACAGGCACAAAGATTCTTGGTCGTAAATTCCCTTCCTTGTTGAAGAGAATCCCTGAATCGACGACTAATTTCGACGCCATCATGGAAAATCTTTCCTTCTCCATTTCGCTGAGTGCGTCCGAGATCTCTCCTTTCTCGATAAATTTGATGAAGGCCGTAGCCTCGTGGTCCGCTCGTTGTTCTGCCCGTAGGTCCACCGAGTATGAGTTACCATCCGCCGCCCTTAATGTGAGCGCATCGACACATTCATCGATGACGAGCCTCGACTCCAATGCCAAGGACAGGCAGGCGGGAAATTCAGCAATGTCCTCCAGCTCCTTTAGATTTTTGACTTCTTCCTCCGAGCGGCATTCATGCGCGGCACGTGAGAGTGCATCTGCCAGCAGATTCTGTTTGCCCGCAATGTGAACGATTTTGATGCTGTAGTTTTGAAGTTCGATAAGCCATCGGGCCAGATTTGGGTGTGCGTCCGCTTTCTGCAACAAATACGCCAGCGGTTTGTGATCTGTGTGTAATTCTACGTTACCCATGTAAATAAAGGGTCTGAATTGCCTAAGGGCAAAAATTATCGCACCCAACTCAATCTGAACCGGCGGCCACTTACGCTCAGCCTCTGAGAGGGTTCTACTACAGTAAGCTACGGCATGAAAGGCAGAATCATCTTGCTCTTTCTGCATCAGCGCTCCTCCTTGTCCAACTGTTGAGGCATCAGTGAAAATGTGAAATGGCCTTGCGTAGTCAGGGAATCGGAGAATCGGTTCCTCGGAGAGAAGTTTCTTGATTTGATTGAAAGCGTCTTGCTGTTCAATGTCCCATGCGAATGGGGCTTCCTTTTTGGTCAGCTTGGTAAGAGGTTCAGTGATTGTTGAAAATCCTGGTATGTGCTTCCTAAAAAATGAGGCCATTCCGACAAATCGTCGTACTTCCTTTAACGAGTTCGGGGCTGGAATGTCTTTGATGACCTCAACTTTACCTAAGCTTGGTGTGTAGCCATTCTTGCTAATGACAAAGCCCAAAAACTCCATTTTGGACGACGCCATTACACACTTTTTGGGACTTACTTTCAGATTGAATTGCCTAAGTCTGATGAAGACTTTCCTCAGTGCTTCCAAGTGTACGTCAAAGTCAGGTGATTTTGAGAAAATCAGGAAGTCATCAACATAAGCAATGACCGAGTCCTCCATTCCTGAAAGAACATGGGCCATCACCCTTGCAAAAGCACTTGTAGCATTCCGAAGCCCAAACGGCATGTGCGTCATTTGATAGATGTCGTCTTCCGTGATGATGCCGCATTTCCTGCTGGCTCGCTCAGTCAGTCTGATCTGAAGGTACCCTGATGACAAATCCAAGGAGGTATACCAATGGCAATTGCCAATTTTCTCGAGTACAACTTCAAGTCTCGGAAGCGGAAAATGATCAGGCACTGTGACTTCGTTCAGCTTTCTGAAGTCAATGCATGGGCGCAGACCTCCGTCCTTTTTCTGTACAAGCACAATGTTGGAGATCCATGGGGTGTCAGATTTGACCATCAC
Source organism: Heterodera filipjevi (assembly GCA_039877585.1). NCBI lineage: Eukaryota > Metazoa > Nematoda > Chromadorea > Rhabditida > Heteroderidae > Heterodera > Heterodera filipjevi. Next base: position 12,894 of record JBDPZO010000565.1, on the reverse strand, counting down.
TCCAGCCCTGAGCCATTTTTGCATGTGACTTGTCACTTCTTCTCTGAACCGAAATGGTGTACGACGCGGCTTCGCTGTTATCGGATCCTCTGTCGATGTTATGATGTCATGCTCACCAACTAGACATGATCCTAAGTCATATTGGGATTTGGAGAAAACATCAGAAAACTCTTCGCACAACTTTTTTAGCTTAATCAAATTATTACCCGTAGCCGAAGACTTTGAAAAGTCGACTTTAAAGGTCGCATCTTTTTCGGGAGCCCTGTCGTTACCATTGGCCGCCACAGACCAAGGCTGCTCCTCCAGCCATGGTCCTTCAGTGCTTTGTTTTACCTCATTGGCCAGCGCCACCTGCATCCCTGTATGCACTCTGATTGGGGCACTTGTTGGATTTGTCAACACCACTTTGATGCAGCCATCAGCTGGTTTAGTGACCGTTGGTACCATTCCAACATGCACTTTGGACAGCCTCTCATCAAGCGAATGAGTGACCACTTGGTCAAGTTGTATTTGGGAGTCAAGCTTACCGGTGATAATGCGATACGATCCTGGCTGAATATCACCGTGATGCTGTGCGACCACTCTGACATTGGAGTACAGTGCGTCTCCTCTTTCTCCCATGTTTATCGATTTACCTGAAATGGAAATTTTACCATGTACAAAGTCAAAAGTGATCGGTGGGAGTTTTGCCATGAGATCACATCCGAGTATAAGTTGATAGTCCCTTCTATCGCTCAGAACTTCATCCTGTATAAGTTTTACTTCACCAAAAATTTTATGACCTGCAATTTCGAGATGAACCAAAGCCGCAGCTTTTATGTTCATTGAGTGACCAGAGGCAGAACGAACCATATGACTTGTCGGAAAGACCTTACATTTCAGCTCTTTGGCCAGACTCATTGGTGCAAGAGATACACTAGCACCTGTATCAACCAGACAACTTACTGGTCTGTCATTAATCAAAGCTCGAACTGTAGCAGTCAGACGTGGCGTCATGGTGTAATTCGCCACAATCTCTTCCAACACAGAATAATTAGATGGGGCCTTAGCCCAAAAACATGAGTCCGTGCTCATCGTGCATAGGGTATGTGCGAAATACCCTATAACCACACTCATTGAAGCGATGGCACAAATCAAAGCAATTGCTTCTGGAAGTGAAAGTACAATTGTTGCTGCTTGCGTTGGCCCTTCCTGGTTAGGCGATGTTTCGCTTGCCGCACTCAGAGGTGCCACGAGTGCTATGACCAACACTGTCGTTATTGTTGTTGTGAGACCTCTTTTGAATAGGGAAGAAGGTCTTGCTCTTTTCCGTGTTGACTTGCGATTGGATTTGGTCACGGTTGAGGAAGAGGAAGGTCCCGGGTCCGATAACGCAAACATTGTTGGAAAGCTTGACACGGAAGGTGGCCAATTCATTGGGTCACCAGTAACAGCAGGTTGGGTAGGTACACTTTGCAATGGCAATTCTTCAACCGTGCTGCACCCGGCTTGTTCATCGGCACTTCCTTCCCGGTGTGAGACACGCAAGGGTTTTGCCTTCCTTCTGCCGAATATCATGCGGCCAAGCCACCCAGGGCCAGCGTAGCTTTCCAAAAGAACCGGGAGCCACCTCAAAACAAAATCTACAAAAAGAATGGCGGTCCCGACCGATAGCAAACACAGCCAAGTGAATCTGTAATCGCCGACCACTTTCTTGGTGAGTTCATCTGTTACTTCCTTCCATTGGTCTGAAACAGAGACTCTTACCTGTTTATGCTCCTCGTTGATCCGATAAGTGAGCTCGGTTGCCCTGACCATTCCACTCACAAACGCGTGTGTGTTTAAGTCCGTTACGTTGAGCAGTGCCATTTGATGAAACGAATGTTTCCCAATTTCGAAAAGTTCCGGAAGCCGTGGTTCAGCATCGAAGTCCTTAATTCTGATCACTTTTGTCTCACCTGTTACCTGGTCCACTTCCAACGCTTGGCCTTCAATTTGGACTACAACCCTTCTGTGACGTGTGCATGGCACTTTACTCGAGTCCGGGTAGACTATCATTGTGGCGGGGTCAAGAAATGCAAGTCTGTTCTCAGACTGCGTTACGAATTCAATCGGTAATTTATCAAAACATTCGTTCTCCAAACGTGTTGGTTTGAAACGGAACTCACCTTTCTTCAGCTGCACACAAGGCCAAATTTTCAGAAGAGAGGACCCGGCCCTCACTGCATAAAGCTTGGTGTTGTTGAACAATTGACGGGCAAGAAAAATTGGGTCAATAAAATGGGCGTTGGAAGACCACTTAGACATTGCCATGATGAAGTCGCACTGCATTTTGAAAGCATGCCGAAGCGCAAACGATAATGATTCGACCCATTCGTTGTCCAAGTAAGTGAGTTTGGCATTCATCTCCGGCGACGTCGCAATACCCAAGTGTTCGATTGAGCCGAAGCTTCGTTTTGTCCGGGCCCTTTTGCTTGTAATGACCTGCGTGGCAAATCCTTGTTCTGACACAGTGAGCGTCTTGTTACAGTCACTTACCTTTAACGGCTTATTTTTGAAATGCAGACCAAATTGCGCATCCTCAGAAAGCCATGTGTTACTCACAAAATGGCCTTTAAATTTCCCAACCGAGGTGTATCTGCAATTCAATTGCTTCTCAGGGGGCCAAATGAGTACAGTTTTGTCACTCAGTGTGCAATTGCCAAATCGGTACTGGCAATTTGAGGTGCTACCCAATGGGGTTCTGATGGACACCTCTCGAAAGTGGTGAAACACCTGTGTTGTGAAGGCGAAGCAGTCCTCTGTTTCGGTGGTTGCCCAAGAAAATGAGCCGATGAGCCAAAATCGCGGCGTCAGGTCAATTGTGTGACCAGTTCCCCAGAGTCCATCATGTTCAGACATAATTCCGAAGTCACAAGTTTTATGTTCAATCATCCGCTTACATTCATCGACGGACACAACCAGCATCTCTGGTTCCAGTGGCTCAACAACAGGCACACCGGAAAGAGTCGTGAATTTCCTCGCTTTTTTCTTAATCTTCCTGCACGCCCAGGCGATTGTGTTGTGTTCAAGGTCGTTGACCATGAAGAGCTCTCTTGTCTGTAAAAGGGGCACATGGTCTGCCACCTCGTCGGGAATCGGGCATTTCATCGGTTTTGGCAGGTTCCAGATTGTTGGTTGTAAGTCGGTCTGACAAATCATTGGAAGGGAAGGGGCAAGAGCTGCTGCTCCAGTTGGACCCAAAAATAGCATAATGACCGATATCAGCGTGACAAGAGGCAACAGCGGAATGAGTCTGGGTCTCATTCGTGGTCCTTCCCATGGGGAACTTCTACCTGATTCAGATTCCTCCACTATCTCGCCAACTTCAGAATTATTGGGAAGGGCTGTCGCCCGAGACGAATTCTCAACCACATTGACGTCATCCAATGTTTTGGATTTGTTCATGTCAAATGACAAATTGCGCAATCCAGACGCAATTTCATTGAGAAGTTCTATTGACCTGTCACCTTGAATAGCATTGGCTCCTGTGGCTGGTGAATATCTCCGTGGCTGCGAACGTGAATTGTGCGGGCCTCTTTCCCTGTCTTGGAAGTCCTGAAGACGTGTCCGACAAGCGTTGGCAACATGTCCCACACGACGGCAGTAGTTGCAGTATGGGCGATTGTTCCATCTTCGGTCATTGGGTGGGCCTTGTCCTGTGCCTCTGCCTCGGCTTGGTCTTCCTCTGTTCCACGATTGGTTTCGGTAGGGCGAGCGTCTCGACTGTCTTGGAAAATTTTGCCGATCGCTTGTGTCCCTCGTAGGATCTCGGTTTTGGTGTGTTGGCGCTAGAGTCCTGAAGTTACCCATTGGTGTCATCGATGTCGATTGGAAGTTTTGATCCTCAACTGCCTGAATAGCTAACGGTTGATGAACAAATGGCAGTCCTGCTGTTTGAGCTGTGAGCATTATTTCAACTTCTCTTGCCTCCCAGCAAAGTTGTTCGAATTTCTTACCCCTTGACATGTCAAGCATTTTCATCACAATTGAGATATTAGGCCGCAGCCTTTCAAGAAAAAGCTCACGCAGTTGCGCTTCCTTCTGAGTGTCGTCCTTCACATCGGCTACAGAAGCTTCTGCCAACGGGATGAAGCGGTTGAGAAAGTCCTTGACGGGTTCATTTTCCAATTGTCGGCAGGCTCTCAGTGCTTGTTTTGATAAGCCTTGGCTTTGAGGCGAGTCTAAATCGGTACGCAGATTAGCAATGGCCAAGTCCACTGTGGCCTTGCGTGTTGGATCCATTTTCTCCAACATTCTTTTTGGTACCCCATCCAAATAAATTACCAACCTGGCAAGTTTGTCCTTTTCATCCAGCTTTCGGCCAAAAGCCTCCATATATTCCCTAAAACGTTTGGCCCACCTGTCAAATGTGACTACGCAGTCATCCCTGTAGACTTCAAGTGGCAACGGAGGAGCATCGCTGAGCATGTTGACACTTTGGAACGACGGCTCATTATTTGCTGGGTCATCATCATCATCAGAGATTTGTGGGTGTGGCACACCAGCCATGCCTCCGTGCTGAGCAGCATTAAGGTTAGGCACTGGAGGTCGACCCTTGGGGATGGCCATGACATGTTGCACATTGGGGACGCATCCTAAATTCAAAGCTTCGATTGCCCTTACCCTATCAGCAATTGTAGTTATTTCGTGAGTCACAGTCCGAAACCCCGAGTTGACTTCATCAGCCAGTTTGCTGATGTTTGTTTGACCAACATTGGCTTTTCGGTTGACATGACGAATGGCACGGCCTATCCCTTCTTCAAGGCGGATCACTTCACCAAAGACTTTGTCGACGTCATCAAAACGGACCGGATTGCTGGGCTGCCTACCTTGCAGCAGTGCCTTATTTATGATTTTAAAATTCAACTCTTCCTCAGAAATGTTATATTGGGCTGACGCCCCCGTAGACAGTGTCGACCCTGAGGCCGATGAGGGCATTGAGTGCGTGAGCAATAAGCTGAGGGCGTGAGCAACAGTAGAGGGCGAAAGAGAATGAGTTGAGTTTTAGAGTTATCTGTAACCACAAATCCCATGAAACATTGTTAATGCATTGACTGAGGAAGAGGCACAATAGCAATAAGTCTTTCACCCTACAGTCTGATTGAGTGATGTCACGATGAGGATACACTGTGAATTGAAATGAGATAATGACTATTGGTGCAGACCAATAGAGATAGGAGTATGTGTGTCCCAAATGAGGAGAAGCTGACAAATGATTGTGCCTAAGTGTGTCTGGTTCCTTATATCACCCCCAAAGGTAAAAGCATTTGAGAAGGAAATCAAAAAGGCTTTCATGTGACTACACAAATGTAATACGCAGTGGTTGCGCTGTAGTTGATCGGAAATGAGGGCACAATTTAATAACGGAAGCTCCGTTGCTTGTGAATGTCATTATTCGCAACGGAAGCCTATAGCGCTGTTGTAATGTATGTGAGAATGTGACACTGTGAAGATAATTGACTTTACAATGTACTGTGTGAAGATTACAGTATGCGAAATGAGAGAGATGCTATCACTATGGCAACAGTATACGTGAGAATATACTGTAATGTTGGCTTAACGTTGGGTACTGTAATACTGAATGAGAAATGAGCAAAGTCCAATGAGTTCCTAAGACACTTACTGTATGACCAACCATGCCTTTTCAATAGGTTTAGGCTTTTGACTCACCCTGTACAAATTTATACTGTTAGATGGGGCCTTAGCCCTTGACATCTTTCGTGCCATCACCAATATGAAACATGTGGCACGGATTAATACGCAAAACAGAATACCAATAAACGAATAGGCTTTACACGAAAATTGCCGAAAAGCGCACAAGCTGGCAAACTCGATAAAAATGGGGAAATTGACCAAAGCGAAAATTTCGGGGTGCCCTGGACCCTCATGAAATTGTCCCCTTTAATTGGCGCGCTTAAATTGGCAGAATGTTTTGAGGCTTTGCATAAAAATGTGTGTGTGACGTAAACATTATTGGCACCGAAAATATTGGGGCGATCGCATGGCATGAGACTATCACAGACTGGTGATTTGGGAATGGGCCTTGCCCTTGAGTGCCATGTGCAATCAATGCCATATATGAGGAGCAGTACATCTATATTTATGAAAGAAAAAAAAAGGATAATAATAATCGGCATAATCGACAGAAAAATTGGGAGCTGCCATGAATAAGTGACGGGAAACGGCACAAATGTATTATTTGACGGGAAGAGGCAACATAAAATGATTTGGGAACAAAACGTTGTTTTTTTTTTTGAAATACCAAAACTTGTTAGAACTTCCAGCAATGTTAGATATGGCCTTAGCCTTTTGTTGAATTTCGAATGGCCCATTAAATGGCATTAATTTGATTGTGTTTTCCCGTTTTTTGTGAGGACCTGAGTGCCATTAGTCCCGATTTTTAGGGAGGGAATTTTTCAGAAATATTTGATTTGGCCTTAGCCCCCCCTTTTTTTTTTTGAATTATCCAGAATCTCGAGCGGTTCCCTTTTTCAGAAATATTAGATTAGGCCGTAGCCCCTTTTGTTGACAGTATGATTTGGATTAGCCTGCCATTTAGTTTATTGAATCCTGCCATTTTTAAAGGATTGAGTGCCATACATAATTGCCATGTTGGGGAACAAAAAAATACATGAAACAATGCAATCGGCACAATTGGCAATATAATACGATACGGCGTTAAAATGAAATCAGATAGGCATTGGACTGGCATATTGAAATTTTTATTTTATTTTTGGATTTAGAATTGTCCGTAATTTGAAAGCCGTCCTTTTTCAGAAATGTTAGATTTGGCCGTAGCCTTTCTGTGTGCCGAATTGTTGGGTTTAGGCCCTGAAAAATGCCTGAAAAATGTTTGGCCCATTTTGAAAAACACAAACAATTTGCCCTTAAAAACGAATGGGTAAATGGAAAGGGGAAAAATGGTGAGAAATGGGGAGCAAAATATAGGACGAATCGAAGGCGATTGCCATTCCATCAGAGAAGCGTTAAAGTGAAGAAGTGAAATGGACGGAGAAATGCAATGGGCAATGACAATAGGGCAGCCAGGGATAGGCGAAGCGTCCATCGCTGCATCCAATTTGAAACGACTGTGCGATGGAATGTTGGGATAATGCAACACATATCGCTTGGCCATAGCATTACATCGCATTGTGATGGCTGTGAAAGGAAGGGAGGGGGTCCGCTGGGAAAGGAAGCGAACGGAACGGGGGAAAAAAAAACACCGAGGACAACGGAAGGAAGGGCAAAGTGCTTGCTATGTGGGCATACTGTATTCACAGTAGTCAATGACATTCGATTTGGCTTTTCTTTTTTGGCATTGATTTTTCGATTAATTGAGGGCTTTTGCGCATTTGACTGATTTTCTGATTGATTTCCCTTTTTTGGGTTTGAATTTGTTTGGCCCAGTAAAACCTCTTTTTTTTTTTTTTTTTTTTGATTGAATGAGTCGAATAGTTTTGTATTTTTCTTTGTTGAAATTGTTGTGATCTCTATTTTACATCCCACAAATGTCTTTATTTTGGTGGGGCATTAAGACTCATCATCGGCCGGAAATTTTTAGATTAGGCTTTCGCCCCTTCTGCAGGTACATCCATCTCCATGGGAAAATCAGGCGCCACAAACGAATAAAAATTACAATAAAATGTGCACAGTAAAATTTACATAGTACAAAAATGAATACAAACAACTCCCGAATCCATCCCGGGCCGATGGAAAGGTTGTCATTCGACAACCATCCGGTGCTACCAGTTAAGAGTGCCGGGATCGGGGTTGGTTCTCTCCCTCTCGGTCCCCAGAGATCGATCTCCTTCCAACCACCAACTGATATGTTAGACTGGGCCGTAGCCCCCGCGGAAAGGCTCGTCCCATCGGCTGGTGGAGTGGAGGAGGGCCAGTGTTGGGAGTGATGACTGATTGACTAACTGACTGACCCCAATGACTGGTTAAGCCATCCCTTATATGGGGAACCCTAGGGAGGGGAGACGAGATCCGAGGGGAGGAGCCTCTCCGTCCCAATACTCTCCCATTCCCCAGCCGAGAGTTGAGTCCCGGCCTTACAATAATTAGAAATATCAAACTTTTGGAAATAATTGTTTAAAGACTTAAAACCAAAAAAAAAAAATTTTGAAACATAAAAGGGGCACCCTTTCGATTTTTGGCTAATTTTTTATTTTCAAAATTGGCCAAAATAAATATCATATTCGTAATCAGCAACATCAAAAAAGGAGGGAAGAGTCCGAGTACAGCTCAAAAGAACGATGAAAATGGTAGGGGGAAAAAAGGGAGGAATTGACACGCCCACTCTTCGAACCGAAGTTTTGCGAACAATTTGTCCGTGTTATATTGAAAGGGAACCAATTCAGAGAATAATGGGGCGACGACACAACAACAGCAATATTCATGTCCCGGGAACAGATGATGCTTTGCGCTGCGGAAATGATTCCGAAACTGAAGATACGACAGCAGCAAAGCCAAGGCGAACAGCAATTATTTTTTTTATTACGTCCATTTCACTATTATATATTTAAATGACAAGAAGGTCTATAAATTCCTATCTTATTCTCGAATAAACAAACAAAAAAAAACAAAGTCAGTTGGCCGTTCCATAACATTGAGACCAGGGGTGTCCTTTTACCTTATAAATCAGGCATTTGCCGGGTTTTGGGGGTCCGTGCCGGGTTTTTGCAAGTGCCGGGTTTTTTGCCGGGTTTTGGGGTTTTTTGCCTTATTTTGCCGGGTTTTTTATTTTAAGTCATTTTATTGAATTTCGATGAACATTACGCCAAATTTTTAGGCCTAAATCCGTTAGCAAATTCCAAAAAATTTCCCCGGTGGCGCCTATCGGCACCACCAGCAGGCCCCTTTTCGCCCATGTTACTCAAAATTTTCTCAAAAAACTGACAAAATCGTACTTTTTTGGTAAAAATTTGTTATCAAATATATCTATTTTTTCAAAATTTTTCCCGCTGGCGCCTATCGGCAATACCGGCCCCCTTTTAGTTTTTTTTCGCTTTTGGAATAAAATGTTCTAAAATGAGGTTTTTTGATGCTTGTGAATCAGCCTTTTCTGTTCTGAAGAACACGAGAGAACCATCGGCACACTTTTGTTAAACTCACTAATTTCAATCAAATTCAATGCAAATATTTCATGCCCCAATGCTCACAATTACTTTCTTTCATTGATAAATATGTTATTTAAATCTTTTTGATGTTTTTTACACGAAAGAATTGGCGTAAAAAATTGCCTTATCTTTTTGCCTTATTTTTGAATTTTTTGCCGGGTTTTTGAACTCATTTGCCGGGTTTTTGAGTTTTGCCAAGGACACCCCTGATTGAGACCGTCAGCTGCTGTTGCGACGTTTGTCTGCTGAAATTGTCGCTGGACATGTCCGACGGCGTAAAATTAGATAAATATGGGTCAAAACTGGCAAATCCGTAATCCTTTACTAGGATTTTAAAATTTTGAATTTTCGACTTTGTTTGAATTTGGGTCCGGGGTTCGGAATTGGACAAAATGGATGGCAGATTCATGATCAGCGAACCCGAAAGCCCATCAAGACATGTTTTATTATGACTTGTAAATTTTTTTTTGAAAATGGGAGGAGGAACCAGCCTTTGGATGACCGAAAAACTGAAAAATCATAGATTAGATGAAATCATATGACAAATCTGAAGTCATATTTGTAATCAGCATCCCCGAAAACCCCAAGATACAAATTTTGGTTCTTCTCCGTTTTATGCGTCCCATGATATTTTATGCGTCCCATGATAATTTATGCGTCCCAAGAATAGTTTATGCGTCCCATGATATTTTTATAAACTACATTTTAATTAATGAATTCCCTAAGTGGAAGATTGATTATAAAATCAATCCGTAAGTCTATATCATGAGAAAAAAAAATGCGTTTACGGGTATAAATAATTAGAGCATTTTCCGATCGCCATACTGCATTATGTTATTCTTATTAGTCTCGTTTGCCATTTTGTTTTTCGAAACATCAATCGGAAACTTTATTCCCCCCGACTCGTCCAACGGCTCTTGCATTAATATTTCGATACCGAAATGCTCAAAAAAAACAAATAACAGTTCTACCAATGTCTTTTGACTCCAAATGGGAAGAGTGCGCAATCAGCAACCCTCCTTCCCATTATTGCTGAAAATATTGAGGTTGGCAGTACGATAGTGTCAGATGGTTGGGCAGCGTACGGTGGAATAAATAACATGCAGCAGCAGTATAATCACCATGGGTTAATCACCAGCTGTATTTTGTGGACCCAGCCAACCCTCAAATACACACCCAGGGAATTGAATCGACCTGGAGGGCTTCAAAACAGAGTCTGAAGCATTTGCATGGAACTACACCTGAATTGTTACCTACTTATTTATACCAATACGCATTTCGTCGTTACCATTTTAGCTCTAAAATATTTCAAAATATCTTAGAGGAAATGCGTCAAAATTATCCTGTTTAGAGTTATTTTATTCTCATATGACAACTTTTGTTAAACATTGTGAACTATTTCGTCATGATTAAAAAATTAAGTCCATAAAAATATCATGGGACGAATAAAATATTGTTGGGACGCATAAAATATTGTTGGGACGCATAAAATATCATGGGACGCATAAAATATCATGGGACGCATAAATTATCATGGGACGCATAAAATATCATGGGACGCATAAATATCATGGGACGCATAAAATATCATGGGACGCATAAAACGAAGAAGAACCAATGGTTGGGACGCGTAAAATGTAATGGGAAACCGACCAAAGCCCAATTTTTTTCAACTCACATGGGCGGGAGCCGATGGTACCGACAGGCACCAACGGGGAAAACTTAAAATTTTTGTCTAATTTGCTAATGGATTTTGCCTAAAAATCATTTATTTGACAAACGCATTAATCTTCCTGAACATCCAATGATCGACCGATAAACAAAATTGAACAAATTTCCTAACAAAAAATTAGCGCTTTCTTTATTCGGGCTTTTTCGGTTTGCCTCCTTCCCACGAAGTGATTTTAATTGGTTCCGCTGTCTTCGTCTCACCCAAAACGCGTTTTTTCACACATTCGCGCAGTGCCGCAGCAGCAACCTGAGGGAGGGCAACTCGAATTGGTTAAATTTTAACATTTGGTACGCCTTTTTACCTGTGAATAGCGAGTGTAAGTCAAACCGACGGAGCGCCACAAAGCCATTGAAAGTACAAATTATTATTCCGTTTATCAAGAGCTAATAAATAATATAATAAAATTTATCGGAACTTTAAAAAAAAACCAAGGTATTTTGTTTTGAATGCATACTTAAAGCGCATGAAGAATTCAGTAGACAAAAGTAATAATGAATTCATTAAAGATAAAGTCAAAAAAGTGAAAAGAAAAGGAAGTCAACCATTTCCATTCAGTGTTATAGTATATATAATATGATCAAAAACATTCATTGACAGCGGGGGCGGGGGGAGTGTGCCTTAATTTCAAGCAATCAAAAATTTTGAATAAGCCGAATCCACCGATAAAAAATCGAGTCAAAATTTTGAATTCGAGGAAATGTAACCCCAAATTTGACAATATCACAAAATGGGTTAGGTTGTCGAGAGAAAAGCAGAACCTTGGTGTTTAAAATAATAAATTTGTATCCTAAAAAGGGGTTTCTGAAAATAAATTATTGTAATTATGCATTATGTGATCATTTGGCAGCTTGGAGAGAACCCGCAAGCCATTCCATCGCTTCGTCCAATCCGTCCCCTTTGGTGGCGGAGGTCTTGAATATTTGGAATGTTCTGTTCCGAATCGCCTAAATTAAATGAAATAAAATCGTTTTTTGTGACCTCGGACCTCCAATCCCAAGCGCTTTGTGAACTTCGGCTAAGGACAAACAGCCATGGATGTCCTGCTTGTTGGCCATACCATTAGAATGGCGTTCTTCAGCTCCTCCTCCTCCAGCATCGATACCCAATTCCTTTACCATAAAGTGATATGATTAAAAATAAACTTACAGGGGTCTAAAACAAAATTTCAAATATAGCTACTGCATTTTAAATAATATTTTCATAGACAAAGAAAAAAGCAAATAAAATTTTATATATAATTTTAAATAATATTTCCATAGGAAAAGTGCAAATAATGTTTTATAATAATATTATTTAATATTTTCATAGACAATGAAAAGTGCCAATAATAAAATAATCATTCGCATTATTTGGCAGAATTATTTTACTTAAGCCTATAAATAGTAATGCCGAATATACATAAAATGAAATATTCATTCATTCAATTATTTTTCTTTTGATTGGCCAATGAATTCTGCATTTTTTTTTGGTTTTTAATATTTTTATGGTTTAATAAAAAGCAAAAATAAATAAATAAATTCAGAAGGTTATTTTTTGTCTTACTTTCAGAATTTAGTGAAATTTGCTTTAACTTTTGATCTTTTTCACCTCATTTAAAAGGCAAAAAACCCTGTTTCATTTTTTTAGCTGAAAAATGCATTCGCTCTATGTTGTGAAAATTACATTTCTGCTTCTCCTTGTGTTAGCAAATGTATTTTATGCCGACTGTACAAAATTTCAATTCAAACAAAACTACTACATTATGGACCACGGAATAAATAGGGACTGCAAAGGCAACAAACCGAACCAAATGGAAGAATTCGAAATAGACTTAACGCCATATTCCGATTCGGATATCTTTTGGTTAAATGTAGAAGACCCACAAAGTGGGGACCAGGTATGTTTTGGTCTGTTTCATAATATAGACCACTTTATGTGGGCTAATTTGTAAGAGGCATGGCCGTGGCGTCCAACTCGCAATAGGTCCTTCAAATATGAAGTAAAATTTAAGTAAGAAACAAAAAATTTAGGGTTTTTATT
>JBDPZO010000564.1:0-60773 GCA_039877585.1 Heterodera filipjevi | reverse complement strand
AACCTTTATAAATATTTGTAAATATATTTAACAGCCTTAATATCGGCAACTTTTTCAATGTTTATATGAGAACGAAATCTTTTTAGAAGATATGCATTAAATGGTACTACATTTTGATTAGTCATTATAAATTTTTTCCCGTTTTTCAATTTTTTTTTTCACAAACCGCCCTTATTTTGCCTTTTATATAATGGGTACCCATTTTCTTAATTTCGGTTTTTTCTCTAAATTCTTTTGGATATTTTTTTGTACATTTTTTTTCTTTGTATCCCAACAAATTGCTTCTGGAAATTCAATTCCACATGGTCCATGAATCATTAATGTGGTAACTAAATCATAAAATTCTTTATCAAAATTTTCATTGTTTTCTGCAGAAATATATTATCAATCATTAATAGTATGCAATTTGTCTTACTTTTAAAAGTTAACAATAAATGAATATGAGGCAGCCCTCTTTTTGGAATTCAATTGAATAACAAAACCACAATTTCACCAAAAATTCCATTTTTTCCAGTTATTTCCTTAAAAATTGAGCATTTTTAACCTGAAAACCCTTGCTACTATATCCGGTCTGTCATGTGTATATTGACCATTTTTCAAACATTTTAAAATATCTTTATCTTTGGGATTGCATGTAAAAGTTAGAAATAAGTCTGGTTTCCCAATTCATTACAATACCCATAGCATCCATAAAACTTTCGTGAAAATTTCTTGGTCCACCTGTAAAACTTGAAGGTAGTATATTTGTTTTTTAAAGACAATTCCTTCTTCGATAGCTCTACTTTCTAAAATTTTTTCGATGTTACTATATGATTCTTTACAAATTTCCTTTTGAATTTTTAATAATTTAAACGGTTCCATTCAATCCTAGCAGCTTGATCGACTACCCATTGTTGAATATTTTTGAGCAAAATGATGTGGTAAAAATTTTCCCTCATTTCGGCAAAACAATTTGTACTTGTAAATCACATAGAAAATTGGATTTCCTTTTTGATCTTTAATTTATAATGTCATCCTTCATATAATTTGGATAAAAATAGGATAAATAAGGTTCGACTAATTTGTCTAACGGGTATATATTTTAATTTGTTTTTCTCCTTTTGAGACACTATGTTTGCCGCAGGAATTTCTTCATTTGCATCTCTAAACAAAATTGCACAAACTTCATTTGCTTTTGGAACATTATATCGTCTTAAATCGACCCCTTCTCTAACACTAAAAAGCATAGTTACATCAGAATTTCAGACTCATTTTCTGAATTTTTTATGACTCAATTACGTTTTTCATCATTTCATAAGATTTTGCGAAAATATAATTTTCCCTTAGATATTTTTCAATATAAGGCATTAAAAATCCCATTTTCCTTTTTCTTTTGAATTTTCATTACACATTTGCATCCTATAATTAAAGATTGGTCTGTGTCAATGAAATACAATTGCCCATTGGTAGGAAGAGCATCATTTTCTGAAAAGCAGCAGCATTGTATGAGTATAAACAGCCCCTTGTATTTAAAAATTGGTATTTTTTTATTTGGGTAACAAAATCTCATACATCCTAATGATGCGCAAGAAAAACTTGAATTAAATAAGCGTATGTTTTTCATAAAAAATTCATGTTTTTTTATCAAAATTATTTTGATCAAATAAAGCTCAAATTCATGCGGATATGCAGGAATTGTTTCCTCCAAATTTGCTAATTTACCATTACAACAATTCCCGAATTCAACATTATTTTTGATGTATTTCTTTCTTCCAGAAAATAAACTGCTGGACAATGAAGGCATTTCAAATTAAAATCACTGAGTTCATAAAATTTCACTTCAGTGTCCATTATTAGGCGTTCCAATAAAAAAATCGTTTGAAACTTCATCTAATAATTAATTCTCTATCAACTTTTCTTCTCTTAACAAACATCATTGACTTCCAATTCATCTTTATGCATTCATTTGAAGCATTATTTTGTTCAAATTGCTTTTTTAGGGAGCGTTTAACCCTTTTATTCAATTCACCGCTTTTTTCGGGAGCTTCGAACCCGTCATTTCTTTGTGATTTTTCGAAGTGGAAGGATAATCTTCAATGGAAAATTTTGTTTTCTCGTACCATTATCTAAAGACAAATAAATTAAGAAATAATTGGACCCATAACCCTTAATATTATTAAGCTAAATGATGCTGCCATTATTCGTTGTGTGAATTTGGGGAAAAATGAAAAAGAGTTACTTTATGATGAAGTTGGCAATTACTTGGATGCTAGATATTTGGGTCCGGTAGAAGCCTGTTGGCGTATTTTTAAATTTCCATTACAAGGAAAATCTCATTCTGTTATGCGATTACCGATTCATTTGGAAAACGAACAAATTGTATTTTTTAATGAAAATGATGAAGATGAAATAATTTTAGGAAAAAAAGAAAAAAAAAGTAAACTTTTAGCATATTTTGATTTTGTTAGAGAAAATCCTTTACTGTCTTATAAATATGCAGAAATGCCTAAGTATTGTACGTGGGATTATGAAAAAGGTAAATGGAATCAAAGAAGAAAAAGATTTGGAAAAACAATTGGGCGAATGTATCCCGTTAATCCCTGTGAAGGGGAAAAATACTATTTAAGATATTTGCTTTTACATACAAAAGGTCAAAGTTATAAGGATTTGAAAATTTTTGAAGGAATTGAATATAAAACATTTGGAGAATCATGTTTGGCAAGAGGTCTTATTAAAAACGATGAAGAATGGAAAAGTTGTTTGTTTGAAGCATCACAATTTAAGTTTCCTACTGCATTAAGGAATCTTTTTGCAAGCATTTTACTTTTTGGTAACCCAAAAAAACCTGAGTTTCTTTGGGAAGAATTTAAAAAAGAATTATCTGAAGATTTTTCACAAAAATATTCTTATGAAATTTCATATAAACTTGCTTTAGGTTATATTAACAAACATTTGTTAATGGAAGGGAAAAAATTAAGTAATTATAAAACTTTACCTCAAGAATTTTATGAAAATATCAACGAAAACGATGATTTATTTGTCCCTGAAGAAGAACTTAAAATTGCAGAGGATAGATATGCAATTCGGAATAAAAATCAGAAAAATATTTTTGATTTTATTAAAATAAATGCATTTGAAAAAAATAATTAAATTTTACTATACATTGATGGTCCGGGTGGAACCGGAAAATCTTTTTTGCTAACGACACTTTATCATTTAGTACGTGGGAATAAAAAGATAATGATAAATATGGCTTTCTCTGGAATAGCTGCTACATTTCTCAAAAAAGGGAGAACATTGCATAATCGTTTTAAATTCCCTTTAGATCTGTCGAGTAATAGTGTTCCAGGAATTTCTTCAAGCACAAAAGAAGCAGAAGAAATAATTAAAGGTGACTTTTTTGTTATTGATGAAGCACCAATGACCCCAAAATTTGCCTTATAAGCAATTGATAAAAAATTAAAAGAATTAATGAAATCTAATAAACCTTTTGGTGGAAAACATTTGATTCTTGCTGGCGATTTTCGTCAAACTTTGCCTATTAAAAAATTTAGTGGAAGAAGTGAAATTATTGATTTAACAATAAAAAAATCAAAATTATGGCACTTTTTTATAACAATGAACTTAGTAGATAACATAAGAGCACATGATAAAAAATTTGCAGAAGAAATTTTAAAAATTGGAAGTGGTTCAATTAATATAAATGGATTAATTCAATTACCAAGAGAATGTGTAATTAATGAAAACAACAATTTAATTAATGAGGTTTATGGTCATTTATCCGAAGCGAAAATTTTTGATGATCTAAACAATAAAATGATCATGTCACCATACAACGATATTGTCAATTTTTATAACGATGAAGCATTAGAAATATTTCCAGGAAAATCTATAAATTATTTAAGCATCGATGAAACAGAAGATTCACCAAATTTCCTGATCACAACTGAAGTACTAAATTCATTTAATTCGCCTGGTTTCCCAGTGCATGAATTAAAGCTTAAGAAAGGTTGCAGACTTATTTATCTCAGAAATACAAGTATAAAGGAGGGTTTATATAACGGAACTTTTTTACAACTAATCGAACCCACGAAAAATATTCTTCGTTGTATTATAATTGGAGGAGACCATGATGGAAAAGAAATATTTATTCACCGAATTACTTTAATTTCGGAGAAAGAATTTCCTGTAATTTTAAAAAGACACCAATTTCCTGTGAGATTAGCATTTGCAACAACTTTTATAAAAAGTCAAGGAGCAACATATAAAAAAATTGGCATTGATTGGACAAGACCAAGTTTTTCCCATGGGCAAACTTATGTAGCATTGTCAAGAACGGGTTCATGGAAACAAATTAAAATTAAACTTTCGGAAGAAAATGTTGATAAAAAACAGAAAATGTTGTCTGGAAAGAAATTTTATTATAATATAAAAACAAGTAATAAATATATTTCAAAATTCTTATTTACCTTTTTATTGAACTTTGATCAAAAATAGTTATGAAGTCATTCATTGTTATTTTTTGACATAAGTAGAGAAATATAAAAATAAAATACAATCATTTTTGAGATTTTTAATAATTTTAAGCATAAATAAGCATTTCAAAAACAATTTGACAAATTTACAATGGAAAATAATGAGCCGCAAAAAATATCCACTAAATTGACACCAATAAAACGTCTAAAAATCGGGGAAACAATGATGTAAGTTTAATTTTAAAATATGTTTATTTAATATTTATTTTAAAATATTTTAAAGAAATATATTTAAAATAAATTAAAAACATTTGGAAACAAAATTTTGAAATAAATAAAATTAAGTGATATCAAATTGACAATTGTGATTGGTGATGCGGTTAGAAAAGTCAATGGAAAATCAGTTCGGACATTGGTCGGCAGCGATGGTTATGATTTTATCAACATAATAATGTGTGGCAATAATTACGAAAGATTGGCACGCGAATTCGGACAAGAATTTAAAGTTAAGTTTATCACTTAATATTAAAAAATATTTATTATTAAGCAAAAAACATATGCATTTAATACTTGGGGAGTCCAAAAAATTCTTCCGAATTTCAATTATGGAAATGTTGATTATGAGTTA
Source organism: Heterodera filipjevi (assembly GCA_039877585.1). Classification (NCBI taxonomy): domain Eukaryota; kingdom Metazoa; phylum Nematoda; class Chromadorea; order Rhabditida; family Heteroderidae; genus Heterodera; species Heterodera filipjevi. The sequence goes on along the minus strand of JBDPZO010000564.1, from coordinate 55,691 downwards.
ATTGCAAAAGAAGGATCGACAATTACAGTGATCACTGTGGAACAATACCAAATTTTATCAATAGATACAACCAATTATTTCACATTTTTGCGTGAAAAATTTGCACTTGATAATGATGGTTTTTCTCCAACGCCAATCAAAAAAATGCGGGTGGGCGAACAGTCAGTGTAAGTTAATAAATAGGGATGAATAGCTAAAACAAAATTATAAAATTTAAGTGAAATTGAATGTGAATTATGCGAATTGAAGCCAGTGAGAACTGTAATGGCAAAAGGAAACGAAGCACGTGTTATCGATGCAATAATTCTTGAAGGAAATAACAAGACTCAATTAACAGCTTGGAATATTCTTGCGGATTTTCTTGAATATATTTTGCAAGACAAAAAGGTCTATTATTTAAATTTTGAAAATATTTTTTTTTAATTAAGGGAAGTGTTTTAAAACTTCAAGGATTACTTACGAAGCAAGGCTTTCCAGTTCAAAATATTTCTTTTGTTTTTACTAATGCTTCTCGCATTGGTGTTGGTGAAAAAAATCGACCAGAAAAAATTCCAATAAAATTGGCAGAATTAACTGAAGGACTTTGTGAATGTAATTATTAAAAAATTTTAAAAATATTTATTTTTTGGTTAGGTAACATTCGTCTCTGTATTTCAAGGAAACAATGTCTTATTAATTTGGCAAAACAGCAGGACGGAACAATGGTTATTGACAATGAAAACAAAGCTCAATTAATTTTTCCAAATAACATCAAATTTAAAATTGGACAAGAAATAACAATTAAAATGGCAAATGTAGATGTGACTGAAGGTAATTTATAAGAAATTGAGAATTATAAATCTAAAAATTTGTACTAGCAATAAAATAGTCAAACTCAATGAAACAAATAGTTAGTTCGGGGACGGCTATACCCCGTTTCGATATTTAGTGGGAAAGCCCCGTTTTGATAATAGTAGTAAAGGCCCCGTTTCGATATACATATTTTTTTCCCCCATTTTAATTTATATAAAAAAAAAAAAGATTGTTTAAATTTTTTTTACAGCTATATTTTTAATAATAGGTTGTTTTTCTTTTATATCGAAACGGGACCATTCGAAAAGGGTGACCCCTTCGGGACGCTTATCTTTTCGATTTTTACCGAAATTTAAATCAATTCATTTAAAAACAATTTAATGATTATCTTTTAAATTCCCAGCCGGAGTGATGACTCTAACAATTTACAATGAAAACGCAATTGAATTGCAAGAAGAAAAAACAATCAATTCTAAATTGATTGACCTTGAATATGCAAAAATTGGAAAATAATTTTATTCGATGAATATGTATCTAAATTATTTGTATTTATGGAATCCATAATAAAAGTTTTAAATTTAAATATATGAAAACTGGTAAAAAAATAAAATTTAATTCTAAAAATATAAAATTCTTAATAATTTATCAAAAATATTTAAAAAAAAAAAAAAGAGAAGATAGGCACCGCGAAGCGGTGCCTAACTTCTCGTAGCGGGTAAATTGGACTAGAATTTTTGTAAGTTTATGCGCTTTTGTGGTGTTATGATTTTTTAGGTACCTACAAATTTGTAGGTACCTACAAATGGAATGTAGGAAACTACATTCCATTTGACCTACAATTTACCTATTTCTTATTTCGTTTCTCTGCCGCATTGTAGGAAACTATATTGTTTGTAGGCTTTTTGCACCTTAGCCTAACCCTGGCGTTGAGCCAAATTCGTATTGTCTCTCTCAGCTAATCGCCCGTTATTATATTATCTTTCTTTAACGAAATGCAATAACAATTTTTTTTTCTTATGACTGAGTTGAGGCACGGTTAAGTTACTTGATTTTAAAAACTATTGATTTTTTTGCTTTTGATTTCTTGTTTAAATTTTTTGATTTTTTTGTTATTTATACTTCTTGGGTCAAACTCGGAAAGTGTCATTTGAGTCGGTCGTTTGAGTCGTGCTGCCTCCTTAAGGATCGCGTTTCAAATCTTTTCAGTACCGTCTCTGGCGCAACGTTTTTGGAAAATGCTAAGATCCTTATCAGAATTAAATACTAAAATCATATAAAGGTCTGCCGTAAATAATTATCATAATTTTGTAGCTTTTGAAGGGGGCAGGTCAAAGATGATATTTATTGAAGAGGTAATTTTTTGAAAAAAAAACCTTTTATAATGGCCATTTTTAGGCAAAATCCATTAACAAATCAGACATAAATTTTCAAAAGTTTCCCCTGGTGGCGCCTATCGGCACCACCATACCCCCAGCCAATTCTCGGGTTTCGGTTCGGGTTTTCGAAAAAAATTTTTTTTAAATGAGATTTTTGCCAGCGCATTTGAAAATTTTCAACTGGAAGCCCTGTAGTTAATTGAAGTTTTTATTAATTGAAAAATTATTCGCATTCAAAAAAGAAATTTTTTGAGTTCCCCGGCGGTGCCGACAGGCGCCGCCGGGAATTAAAATTGAATGTGATTTAAGAACACTTTTTGAACAAAAAATTAATGAAAATTTATTTGAATTGGCACGATGTTTTTTATTTATTCAAATTTAAAATTCAACCCAATTTAATGTTTTGCTAGCCAACGAAAAGCCAATCTTTAGGGGTGTAAAAAAGTATCGTTTTCCGAGACTAAGAACTCGAGACCGAGACTCTCGAGCATCACTACAGTGTTCTACCAGTTAAACTACGACCCTGCCCTCTCCGGCTCCCCACTTTGCCCGATCATAAGGGATCACTCTTTTCCTCCATTGATCCCATTAATCTTCTCTTAGTGAAGCTTCTCTTCACTATATCAGCAGGAAGGGTTTTTCGAATATTATTTAAATTTACAACTTTTGAAATTTAAAAGCATTTTTTCGACAATTAATTGATGAATCATTGAACTAAAAAGCCATTAAAAAATTGTCAAACTTTTGGACGAATTCAAAACGGCAAATTTTCCGGTTAAATTATTGCATCGTTTTGGGCGTCGTTGTGGTGTTCAAATAATAACAAATATTATTGTAGTCATTCACTTTAAGATAGTGAATATTTTACTAAAACGGATAAACCGACTTCTTTCTTAAATGTTATTTTAAATTTTTCTCACTTTTATACGAAAATTACTCGGAAAAACCCTTTTTTGCAAAATTTTTTCAAAAATTATTTTTGTTTAAAAGTAGTGTAAACACCTTTCCAGGGGTTTTTAGGTTTGCAGATCACGAATCTGCCCTGGTTAAACCGGGAACCGTCCGATCGAGCCCCAGGGTAAGGAGGGGTGTTTTCCCGCAATACCGGGGACTGTTTGGGGTGTTTTCCCGCATCACCGGGGACTGTCCGGTTGAGCCCCAGGGTAAGGAGGGGTGTTTTTCCGCAATACCGGTGACCGTCCGGGTAAACTGGGGACCTTCGGTTAAACCGGGAACCGTCCGATCGAGCCCCAGGGCAAGGAGGGGTGTTTTCCCGCAATACCGGGGACCGTCCGGATAAACTGGGGACCTTTGGTTAAACCGGGAACCGGGAACCGTCCGATTGAGCCCCAGGGTAAGGAGGGGTTTATTCCCGCAATACCGGGGATGTTTGGGGTGTTTTCCCGCATTACCGGGGACTGTCCGGTTGAGCCCTAGGGTAAGGAGGGGTGTTTTCCCGCATTACCGGTGACCGTCCGGGTAAACTGGGGACCTTTGGTTAAACCGGGAACCGGGGACCGTCCGGTTGAGCCCCAGAGTTTGTGGATTCACTTTTCGGAACCGTCCATTTGAGTCTCAAGGTTTGGGAGGGCCTTTCCGTGGCCGAGCATTTGAGTCCCAAGGTACGGGGTGGGTTACCTTTAAGTGGATATCGGACAACCTCCGGTAACGTGTGAAAACACTTTACCGGAGGTTGTCTGGGGTTGTGCGCGAAATAAATTTACCGCTTTACTGTATTTTCAAAAAAAATAATTGGTTTTTAGGGGACGCATTTTTTTCCCCGCTTTTTTTTTGGGTTACTGTATTTTCAAAAAAAAAATAAATGGTTTTAGGAGACGTATTTTTTCCCGCGTTTCCGTTATACTGTATTTATTTTATAATAAAAAATTGAAAGCATTTTTTTTATTTTCCCCGGGTTCTTTTCGGGGAAAAAGCCAAACGGGGAGGGGGAGTAGGATGGGACGCTCGGTACCAAACGCATATTTTGCTTTTTTTTTCTTTGTACAGCGGAAAGAGAGGAAGGGACGGACTGTGCGCGGCAACGTTCTCCGTCCCTTACTCTCTTTCTCTACTCACACTATTTGTTCTTATATTCTCTGTCTTTATAAATATGTAAGGTCAAGTTTTCGATTAGTTTTGTGTGGATGCTGTCCTAAAAGTTATTCTTTTCTTTCTTTTTTTTGCAAAGAAATGTGCATCCCTACATATTTTTTTTATAACAATTTGATATATTTCTTTTTTTTTCTTTTAACTTTTTTTAACAAAAATTAATGCATGTTACACATTTAACCTATATTTTTCATCATTTGAATTGTTTATTCTTATGGTGATACGGCGGATTGCTGACCTTTATATACATTTTATTTAATTTTTTGCCTTCTTACATTTTTTGACCAACTATTATGTTTGCTTTCTTTTTTATTACGATTTTTACTTATAATATGGGCATACACATTTGCCTCTTTGGGTAACTCCTTACAAAGAGGAAGATTGCTGCCTCCCTCTCTATTATACCCAGCTGAATTTAAATGTGAAACTTTGGCCTCAATAGAATAAGATAGTTCATGGGAAAGGTACGTCTTGTAAGCCATAAGCAAATTTGAGTTGAAAATTTCCCTACCCTTTATTGCAATTTTGATATCGCGCAAATGTATGACCGATCAGTTGTATTGGAGCGACTTGGTCGGTATCTTCCAAATTCCCCAATAGTCCATTTGGAGTTGTTATTTTGCGTATACAAAACTCAGTCAAAAGATATTTGGGCGATTCACAAAAAGTGCAAATTTGGGCGATTCACAAAAAGTGCATATCGGGGCGATTCACAAAAAGTGCAAATCGGGGCGATTCACAAAAAGTGCAAAATCAAAAATCAGACTTTTTCCTATGATTTTTTATCAACTGGTTATCTATGGGTGTGGGGATTTAGGAGGAAAGCCGTTTCAGTACGGAAAGCAAATTTAATTAGTTAATCGACTTTTCAATAAAAGGCAACAACTCGTACAATTTTAAATTGATGTGGCCATTCTTAAAACTTCATTCGAATTCTCTACATGTGTAGAAGCGATGATTAAGCAGAAGCTAAGCGATTAAGCATCTCACAAAAAAGTTACATTTTAAAGAACCTTAAAAATCACAAAAGCAGATTTTTTTGGCAATTTATAAATTATAACTTTTTTCTAAGATGCTTAATCGCTTAGATTCTGCTTAATCATAGCTTCTAAAGATGAAAAGCATTCGAAATGATACCAATTTAAGAAATGGGCCTACTAAAAAAAAAGTTATGGCCACATTAATTTAAAATTGTACGAGTTGCCTTGTACAGTTGCCATTGACCCCTGTCCGAGACTGGAATTTTCGAAAAAAAATATAATGCCAAAAATAAATTGTTTTTTTTCAAAAAACAAAACTAATTTCATTTTCTTTTAATTCTCTTCTTCACTGACATAACTGCTAATTTCAAAAATTTCAGATGTGTTTTTTTAGTTGCCGCGAGACATTAAAAGGTTTACTTTTTTTAGGATTTTTAAGCTAAATTTTTACGCACATAGGGATCCGGTGGTGCCGATAGAGGCTACTGAGAGAAAATTTTGAAATTTTATTGTGTTTTAGTGAAAGGTTTTGCGCAAAAAAGAACAATTTGAGTATTTTAAGAAATTTTGAGAAACTTACCTCAATGGGGTACGTTACATACGGTGGTGCCAACAGGCGCCACTGGTGGAAATTTTGGAAATTTATGACCCGGTAGTTAAAAGATTTTCTCCAAAAATGGTAAGATATATCCTTTTTGAAAAAAATTCGAAAAAGATTGAATATTGGGGGTGGTGTTGAAGGGCTCCGCGAGGAAAATTAAAAAAATTTTTAACTTTGAAGATTTTTAACTTAGTTTGAAATAATTAAACTATTTAAATTTGCTTTCCGTACTGAAACGGCTTTCCTCCTAAATCCCCACACCCATAGATAACCAGTTGATAAAAAATCATAGGAAAAAGTCTGATTTTTGATTTTGCACTTTTTGTGAATCGCCCAAATTTGCACTTTTTGTGAATCGCCCAAATTTGCACTTTTTGTGAATCGCCAAATTTGCACTTTTTGTGAATCGACCTAGCACCGTCTGCAGTACCCCATCCACGCTGGTACGGCGGTGATCCTCTAAATACTTCATAAGCAGAACCCTCCCCAATACCGCAAGCATTCTGAATAAAAAACACATCGTAACCCATCACCGAAGTTCATAAAGAGAGTGAACCATTTTTTCAATTACGTATTAATACAATAATGAGTGTTTTCAAAAATTTATCACCTTCTTAAATATCAGTACGACCAGCACTGTCCCATAGGAAAATGGTACCAGTCGACCATCAGTCATTGTTCTTAATTCAATTTCAATTTCGGACACTTCTTTCGGCATAACACGCGCATAGAGAGGGGAGTCATAAATTTTTTCCGTGTACTCACCAGGCTTTGCTCCTGACACAGAGACGACACGGAGGAGTGAACTCAAAAAGTTTCCAACTATCATATTCTCGGGTAACAAAACAGCATAGCTTGCAAATCCTCCTCGTAGGTCACTCCCGCATTTTACTACTTCATTGTTCATTACATATTGTGGATTCTCAAACCCCAATACATAGCCGAGTTGGGGCGAAAAGGAAATAAAAACAATTCCGGGGTGAGAAAAAACTGCTTTGAACCGTTCAAGATTTGGTCTGTATTGTAAGTCAACTCCCTCAACAATCTTTCTCAGTATTGTTAAGTTCAACTTTCTCCATCCAATTTCACCAAATAGTGCTTTTAGATCTTCCTCTGCCTGATTAGTTTATCATCTCTATCCAACACCCCGGTATTGCGGGAAAACACCCCTCCTTACCCTGGGGCTCAACCGGACAGTCCCCGGTAATGCGGGAAAACACCCCAAACGGTCCCCGGTATTGCGGGAAAACCCCTCCTTACCCTGGTGCTCAACCGGGCGGTTCCCGGTTTAACCAAACGGTCCCCGGTTTTTCCGGACGTTCCCCGGCATTGCGGGAAAACACCGCTCCTTACCCTGGGGCTCAACCGGACGGTTCCCGGTTCCCGGTTTAACTAACGGTCCCCGGTTTATCCGGACGTTCCCCGGTATTGCAGGAAAACACCCCTCCTTACCCTGGGGCTCAACCGGACAGTCCCCGGTAATGCGGGAAAACACCCCAAACGGTCCCCGGTATTGCGGGAAAACCCCTCCTTACCCTGGTGCTCAACCGGGCGGTTCCCGGTTTAACCAAACGGTCCCCGGTTTTTCCGGACGTTCCCCGGCATTGCGGGAAAACACCGCTCCTTACCCTGGGGCTCAACCGGACGGTTCCCGGTTTAACCAAACGGTCCCCAGTTTATCCGGACGTTCCCCAGTAATGCGGGAAACACATTACCGGTAGGTATCCGGGGTGCTCCCGGACACCGGACGTTCACCTTGCCTTAACTACTTAGGAATTGTCCCGAAAATCACAAGTACAAACTCGTTACTTATGGCAAAATACGAGTTAGACGATAATCAAAAAACACGAGTAATCACGAGAAATGATTACGAGTAATGAGTTAAAGCTTATTTTTAGTACATAAAACATATTTAGGGATTTCGGCACTTCATTATTTAATTATCCGTTCGATATTACGCTCTGTTCATTTTTCCTTTTTTAGTGAGGTCATTCTGATGTTCAAAATACGGGGCAAAAGACATTCTTAAGGCGTTTTGCAATAGTTTACCAATAAATAGTCAAGGACAAATAATGGAGATTTTCACTATTTAAACCTCGAAGAAGCAAAAGCAAATATTTGTCCTTATGTGTTAATAGCCTTGCTCTATAATACTTAAGAATATTTTTAATATTTTCTTTCATTTTTTATTCGATCCTCGTTATATTTCTGTTTGCGTAATTAGGTTTTTTTAATTTTAGATATTTTTTTTGTTCCTATTGAAAAAATGGTGATTTTTCGCCACGTCGGCAACCCTAATGGTTTTATTTTTTTATTTTTTTTTAACGATAAAAAAATATTTTTTCAGCTATTTGCACTTTGTCCATGGCACCGCTCGCCCCAAATAACCGATTTGGGGTTGTAAAATACTTCGAATGTATTTTTGATGGAGATGGGTAAATTCTGTTTTTAATTATTAAAAGGATCGTTTAAATAAAGAACATTTGGTCTTGGTCTATGTTCGAGTGCGGTCCGAGAAAATGAATTTGTTGGGTGGCACAGTGGTGTCGGTTTGGACTCGGATGGTGAAATCCTTGGTAATCTCGAAAATATGTGCAAGACTGTTTTAAAATCCATATAGCTAAAAATTTTCAATTCTTTTTGCCAAAATATTATAAATAATTATGCGGTCCTTGGATATGAGTTAGAATTTTTGTTAATTCTTTAATGTTTTTTCACTGGGAATGCTCTGTTTTTTTCGGTTTTTAATTTTTCAACAAATATTTTTTTTTAAATGTGTTAAATGAAACTAATCGAAAAAAACTTATGTATAGCCCATCAATTATAAGTTTGGCAAAATGTACCTAAGTTTTAACTCTTTAATCTATTCCTTGCAAAAATTTTCTTAGGCCTTGAGCAGTTTGGCGAACAAGCCATGCTAAAAACCTGGAGTTATTCACGTTCTGATGTTGTAGGCGTTGGAGTGGCATCGTATCAACCATTTTTCACCTTAAATGGGGCGCTAATCGGTAGAATTCTGCTGTTATATGAAAAGCGGCATATTTTTAAGAAAGAGGAAGATGCCGATTGCCGCTGGACATGCACGTTCCTACTGTTTCGCTAATCGGTAATGAAACATCGGCCTAGATCTACTTCGCGAATGATTTTATGTTTGAAATAGAAAAATTATTTCAACCGACCGGATTATAAGAATGTTTAAATTTGTATTTGTTAATTTTGTTGATTAAAATTGTTAAAAGGTCACATATAAAATTCGACCGTATATTACTTCTGATTTAATTTTTTATTGATTAAAATCTTGAATTGCTTACTTAAATAATTATAAAAGATTGCGGGAAAACATAATCACGAGAAATGACTACGAGTAATGAGTTAAAGCAACTTATTTTTAGTACATAAAACATATTTAGGGATTTCGGCACTTAATTATTTAATTATCCGTTCGATATTACGCTCTGTTCATTTTTCCTTTTTTTTTAGTGAGGTCATTCCGATGTTCAAAATACGGGGCAATTTCTTTGTCACTGACTTTTGGATTCTTTCGTTTCATTCTTAATAATTCTGAACCTTTTCTAATTTTGCCTCATCCGAATATTTATTTGTCGCTTAATAATGAATTTGTTAAATATTTGTTAAATTCTGCCATTCTTGGCGTTTTGTAATCCGCCATTTTTTCAAGTTTTCCGAACAATAAAGCTCAAAACGACTAAATAATCAATTTTTGTATCACCAATAGCTCTTACTTGTCTCATTGATTTACTAAAATCAAAAATATGTAGGATTTAAGAAAAACATGGGCAAAAATTATATTTTCTTTCATCATTTGGATGGCATAATTTTTGTAAATTTAATCAATTTTTTGAAATCGGATGACTAATAGAGCCAATAAAAGCTATCGGACGATACCAAAATTGTATATTTTGGTGAATACCAAAATTGTATATTTTGTTGACTTGTATCAAATTATGAGAATTATGTCTGTAAAAGTGGTTTAATTAACAAATTACCCTATCGATTAAAAATTACGATTGGTATATTGTCAAATTCCTTTTTCCATTTGCGAAATGTGTCTTTACAAATGCCAAATTCCTTCACAAATTCCTTTTGTTTTCCTTGGCGATTCAATTTTTTAAATTCGTCAAATCTCACAACGAATTCCTTCTTTTTCTGTGCGTACAAATTCTTTTTTGCTTGGTTTTTATTTATTCCCATTTCTTTTTTCCATTTGCGAAATGTTTCTTGCCCAATGCCCAATTCCTTCACAAATTCTTTCTGTTTGCCTTGGCTATTTAATTTGTTAAATTCGTCAATTCTCTCAATGAATTCGCTCTTTTTCTTCTCATAGAAACTTCTTTTGTTTATTTTGATTTTATTTATTCCCAATTCTTTTTTCCATTTGTATATTTTTTTGCGACTTGCTCCTAAACATTTTCCAATTTTAGCCTCAATTTTGACATGGTTCTTGCTTAGGGTTTTGTCTTTTTTCCATATTTTTTCTCTAATTGCTTCAAATTTTTGAATCGTTTCTATTTTTTGTTGATCATTTGCGTTCGTCTTTCTTATTTTGCCATTTTGATCACTTTTAATTGTATCCTTCTGTTTGGCATTGTCTCTCTTTTGATCATTTGGGTTAGTGTCCATTTCGTTTCCGTTTTGTACAGTTTTTGGCTGTTGTTTTTTGACCATTTGTCCTTTTATTTCACTTTTGTCCCATTCTTTGCCAAAAACTTCGTCAAAAGACTGTCGTATTTTAACGCAATCTTTTTGATAAACAAAAAAAGTAATGAAAATAAAAAATATATGCCAATAATTCATTTTGGAAAATATTTTTTATGATCTTGTATGTAATTTAAAAAGGTTGGTTTTGTACAACTTATAACTGAAAAAATTCTGAATATTTGTATAGCATTGTGTGTAGCAGGGATGTTACGAAGTTTCATCATTTCTTTTGTATAAAATCATTTATTTTTTTGCGTTAGAAAATTGGGTTCCGATCGAAAATTTTTCGTATTAAAAATTCAATGACCAAAAATAATTTTCTAAACACGCTTTCAAAGCGTTAAATAATATTTTTTTAATCAAATCGATTGTTTTCAAAATAATTTGTTAACTACGGCAGCTTTTTTGTCATGGAATTTAAAATTAGACTAAATTTTAATCCTGAAAAAAGAAGGGTCGCCGGTGCTGATAGACACCTCTGAGAACATTTTTAAAAATTTGCGTGTGATTTACTAACAGGTTTCGACCAAACAGTCATTTTTAGAAAATTTTAAAATAGATTTTAAGCATAGAATGAATGAAATATTTTAGTTAATAAAGTAGCTTTTGGAAATAATAATTTGTTTTAATGGTGACGTTTATCTTATGATATTATTGATTTTACATTATTTTGTGGCATAAATATTTTTAAATGAAAATTATTATCATTAGGTTTCATCAATTATATGGCTATATAAAATCAGAAAAGATTACCATAAAAATTACCCAAAATACTGAAAATAGAAATGCATAAATTTTCCAAATGATAAATGAATGAAAATTGTTATCATTGCTTAAAGGTTTGGAGAGGCTAGTTAATCGAACCGAAATTGAAAACCGACTTTTTGAGGCCAAAAAGGAAAGAACCGGGTCAGTTTAGCGTGGCTTATTTGGCATGGGCTTTTAGCGTAGGCTCTTTAGCAGTATCATAACATTCACGAAGTTTCCCTAAACTCGAGAACCGGAAAGCAAGACTCCAAAAAACTAAGAAAATTCTCGATTCGAGAACCCCCAGACATGACTTTTGCGTCAAAGTAAAGTTAAGGCGATTTAAAAGTACATAAGTGCAAAAATATCTAAAATAAAAAAAAACACATTAAAAGCTATTTTATGCACAAAAAAGAGGTCATTTCTTCAAAAAAGTTTTGTATTTTCACCAAAGGGGAGGCTGCGGTGATGATAGGCGCCGCCGGGGAAAATTTGAAAATTCTCGCGTTTTTAGCTAACAAGTTCCGCACAAAAAGACAAATTTTTGAAGATTATAAAATAAATTATAAGAGAACTTACAGACACAGGGTTAGTTTGTAGTGATGTTCGAGAGTCTCGGTCTCGGGTTCTTAGTCTCGAAAATCAATACTTTTTTACACCCCTAAATATTGGCTTTTCGTTAGCTAGCAAACATTTAATGTGTGTTGAATCTAAATTTAAATAAAAGACATTACGCCAATTAAAAAAATTCGAACAAATTAATTTATTTTTAGTTCAAGTTTTTAAATCACATAATTTTCAAAAAAATTTTCCCCAGCGGCGCCTATCGGCACCGCTGGACACCGTCCTCTCACAAAATTTAATTTTGGTTTGATCAAAAATTTTTTATTTCTTGAACGCGAGTAAATTATTCTTCTATTATTTTAATTAATGAAAACTAAATTACGAGAGGGTTGCCAGATGAAAACTTTCAAAAGCGCTGGCAAATTCTAAGAGAAAGAAAATTCAGTAAAGCATCCATTTTTAATTCAAAGGGGCAGTAGCCGGAGGTGCCGATAGGCGCCACTGGGAGAAATTTTTAAAATTTAGGTCTGATTGTTAATGGATTTTTGCCTAAAAAGGCCATTTTAAAAAGGGTTTTTCCACAAAATCCCGAAAAACATCAAATCATCATTTCAATAAAATCATCTTTGAGGCTGATCAGGGGAAATTTTAAAAACTTGAATTCGTTTTTTGTGCTTATCTCAACGTTACAAGTGCGCAAAAATTTTAGGCATTTGCCTAAAAATCGAAGCCCTAGTAATCAGTGAATAAACTTGATTTCCAATTAATTGGTATAGATTTTCAGTCCAAAAAAACTAAAGAAATTGCAAGATTATTTCCTGTTTTCTTTTTTGCTTGCACTTGTGTTTCATTCTCTCTACTCCTCTGCTATAACAGAGTAGAAAGCCCATTTCTGACTTTTTGGGCCTAACTCAATTAATTTCTATTAATGTGTAGCCCTCCTATCCCTTCGTCTTTTTATGTATTAAGCACATTCATGCCTAATTTAAAATAATAATTATTTGTTTACTTTATCAATTAATTTAAATATGCTGTGCATTAATATAGTCAAAATGTATAAGCAATTAAATAGTTAATTATTTATGAGATCTCGTCTTGTGTTGTTGTTGATGTATGTCGGCAGTTCTCTTCTCATCTTCGCTTCCCCCTGCTGCTGTTCTGCCCCTATAATTGGCGACAAGTTTCTGAAACTCCGTCTCCAGTGTCCGTTTGGCACTTTCCCCGTCGGCAATTTGTAAAAGATGTGCCATTACGGGCACGTCGAAAGTCGCGTCGAGTGCCTTTTAAATTAAATGGATTAAAATGACCATTTTCATTATTCTGATACCATTAGTGCGCCGTGAACGCCCGAATCGACGGCATTTGATACAAAGGCACCAAGGCCAATCTCTTCCAGCCACTTAATGACTCGCTCATTTGACCAAACCATCAAATCTGAAATTTCACTTAGATTAGTAACAATTTCTCTATTAGACTAAAATGAGGAAGGTTTTTTAAATTTTGCCAATTGAGTTCAAACACTGCAGAAGGCGCTACCAGAAAAAACTTTAAAATTTATTGCTACTTTGTTAACAGATTATAGACAGGCGCCATTGCTAAGTTAATAATGAAAATTATATTTTCTTAGAATTTTCAGACCCGATTTTAAGCCTGAAATTCGACCTGCTGGACCACTTAATGAGTAGTGTGCGGCAAATGCAATTTTCGGTATTTCGGTATCGGTATTTCGGTAAATACCGATACCGAAAAAATACTGAAATCTCCAAAAGATTGCGTTCGGTATACCGAACGATATATACCGAAAAATACCGATAAGAAAAATTCGGTAATACCGCGGTATTTCGGTATTTTTTAAAACTATTAATATATAGACCCCAAAGTTTGATTTGTCGAAAATTTCATAAAATTCTTTAAAAATCGAACCCTATTTTTTAAGTTTGGTTATCTTTTCAAAAAACATAGCGGGGTCCGGTTTTGAAAAAACTAAGTGGTCAAGTCTTCAAAAAAAAACTAGGGGGGGTAAGTTTTCAAAAAAAAATTTTTTATTGACTTCGGTTTTCAAAAAAAACTAGGGGGTGTTTTCAAAAAAATTTTGGTACGATTTTTACCATTTTTGGCTTGGGGCCGAAATGGCCCCGAGGCCGAAAAACGGGGGCCGAAACGCCGGTGGCCCTAAATTTTGAGCAATTTTTTTTTATCAAAATAAATTAAAACCCATCTTTTTTTTTCTCATACTGACAAATCAAATACATTTCAGGGTTGTATAGTATTATTTTTTAATATATAAAACTAAAAGTTTTTCGAAAAATATTTTGGAAAGTATTTGTATTTTTTCAAAATTTTTGTCAATAACTTTCTCAAAAAATTCAGATTTTTCATTTTTTTTTTTTGAGAAAAAGGTTGCTGGATTGTCCGAAGATTTCAAGAAATATCTATACAGTTATAAAATTATAATATACCTATATCGTTTTCCAACTTTTTTTTTTCACCATTTTGTTAAAAAGTGCCAGAACTTTTATTGCACCCCCTGTATATAATAATCAAAAAGTGCCTTTTATTTGTAGGGCCCCAAAAATTGCGGCGGCATTTGTCTGGACCCTCCCATAAAAGTACCCACTAATTTAAACCGAGTTGGAAACTCAATTTTCACTGTTCCTTTTTTAGCGGTAGAGCCTGGCCAATAGGTTTGGGCGATCTTTCGGTCCAAAAAACTAAAATTTCATTCAGCAAAAAACAAAAGCCAAGCTCTACTTAGAAATGTGTCAATCCTTACCATCTCCTTTCCTTACCTCTGTTGACATTTTCCGATGCGCTCCTCCTTTCTTCCAATTGCTTTCGGTCATAGTTCAATTTCTTTAGGCACACAATACCGTAGTGCAAGCTCGTCCTTTAAAAAGGGATTATTACCATATTATAATACTGTAGTGAATGGTGATTTATTTTCAATTTGGTTGTTGTCGTCCACCTGTGAAAACTGTCAACCATTTTCATTTTACTGAGATCCCTTTTGCTCAAATGTTCCAACATTCGCGCGTCAATCTTAAAATTGGCATATTTGACGGGAATAATTTTCGGGCAAACAGCATAGAATAAATTCGAACTCCCGCCCGACCTTTAACTATATTAAATTCCAGTATAAAATTCAATTTATTTTTTTGTTAGTAAAACTTACTTTTTTTAATTATAAAAAAATTACTTCGAATAAAAAAATAACTTAAAAATTAATAAGTTTTGTTTAATAGCTTTTCTTTGGGTTGTTGGAGTTTGTTATGCCAAAATACAACTAATTTGCGTTTTTGTTTACGTTTTTTTTTGAAATCTTGATTCCGGTTGATTTGATTTTTCGATTTTGTTTCGTCCGTTTTTTTCGTTTTGTTTTTTGAAAAATTACTTTTTTGCTTCAGTTTTTTTCATTTCGGGTTCGACCGCGGAATTTTGGCATTTTTATGCACCCCTGATTACAATGTTCCATTCTCACCAGGCACTCCATGAACTCGGTACGGTATTTGCCAAGGCCAAGCGAAGGCAGCCACTCGTTGCCCACCCATTCATGGTTCATTTCGCCAAATGCCATTCCAAAGCGCGGAATTTGGGGGGAAGAAGGCGATGTTAGCGCAACCTTTTTGTCAAATTCAAATAATAAAATTAACACCTGCTGAAAACAAACATTTACCATTTCTTGGATGGCCAAACGCAATTTTAGCCTTCAAATATAAAACAAATTTGTATTAATAATTATGCAATTTTTTTAATTATATGCGATAATTAAAATCTTTAATTTAAATAGGAAATTAATTCGCACCGGTGTAACGGATTCGAAACTCCAATTTCCCGTTGTATTTCCTGGTCGGAAAGGGCTGACATAATGGACCCACTGTTTTGTTGTAAATGCAATTCAATTGGTCCAATCTTTTAAACATTTTTTTTTTACCTTTTGACATTGGCCCTTAAAAATAAGTATTTGGAATTTGTGTTCTGCTGATAGCGTTGTTTTTCTCACCTGCATGCTTCGGTGTACCAACTTGGCATTCCGACCCACAGTTCAAGCCATGCCACTACCGTAGGACCATTCCAAAGGGCAAACGGAGTACGGGCCTTCATAGCCTGGGAAAAGAAATTTAAATTGGCAAAAAGATAGATTATTAGCAGAGTATCCACTGACATCAATATGGTAACCATTTAGCCCAATTCCGGACACTGAACTCGGTTTGAGTCTTTTTAGGGTTGGAAAATTTTATTTGCAGACACGCGGAATCGAACTTCCAAGAGATTCAATTTTGGTAGTGTACCTACTCGGGACACTGTGATGTCGGTGGGCGTTCAAATCCGCGTGACTGCAAATGATTTTTTCTGATTCAAAAAGAATCAAATTCGGAGTTCAAAAAATGTTTATCTTTCCATGATCAAAGTTCTTGCCTTGGCCATAATTTTAAAAGAAAAAAGTGCCAAATAATCCTTTCCTTCTTCAAATTTTAATTAGAGACACACTTCCTCTAGAAGTTCATGCTTTTTCCTTTTCCGCTTGTCATAATCGGCTAGCGAAGTCAGTCGGTGCATCGATTGGCTCATTTTCGCGCCACCATTTGGCATTCTGCTGCTGCACGCCATGGCATTGAATTCTGTGCCGCCGCATTCCGAGTCCGACAACGACACATTTTCTCCGTTTGCGTTTTGCCTTGAAGCAAATAAAATCAAACTTGAACGCAACCAAAGCTGAAGGGGAAACCCTACTGAATTTGTTTGTCTGTGCCCGTAACCTTGAGGGAAAGAGGAGGGGGAGTTTTCACCAAATTTTGAAAATTTATAATTTTTTTTAATTCTAAACGGTGCACCCTAAAACCCAGCCGAGACATAACTCAGCCGGAAAAAAAATTAAAAAACCCCAGATTTTTCTTCAGAAAATTCCTGTCTTTTTTTTTGAAGAAAATTACAAAATACTCAAAAATTTCTAAAAAAAAAACCTAAATTTTCAAGGCTTTGAAAATATCAGAAAATTTCAAAAAATATAATTTTCTGTAATTTTTTTAAAAAAAAGCTCAGGAAATTTTTGAAAAAATTGCACTTTTTAATTTTCCGGCTGAGTTATGTCTCGGCTGAGTTTCGCCGGCTGAATTCCAAGCGGCTGAGTTATGTCCTGTTCCGTGTTTTAAAACTTCGGCTCTGGCCAAGTTTATGGGTCCATCCATTTTTTCCCCGAAGGATGAGGGATGGAACACGACCACCACCTCTGCTCAAGTGCCAATCGCTTCTTCTGACTGCCGCCGCCGAATATTCGGCCCAGCGACTTCAGTCCGCTGCTCGTCGACGTTGACCGCTTCTTCAGCTGTTTGCCGCCGGTGCCGCCCACCGGTGGCATTGCGTGCCCTTCGGCATCCTCAAAGAGCGCGGCAATGGGCGGTGAATTGTTGCGAAGATCCGCCGTCTGATGGGCGCTAAAGGCACGCACTGGCGAATAGCCACGGATTGCATTGGCATCGCTCATCGGCACAGGAAATTCGTTGGTGTAAATGGCCGCGCTTCGGTCCATCCCATTGGGAAATGCTGCGTTGCTGGTGGCATAGGAAGTGGTTGGCTCTTGGGAAATCTGAAAACTTCGAGTAAACAAAAGCAAAAAAAAAAAAAAGAGACGTGGAAAATTGAAATGGACACAATAGATTTTTTTAAATAGATCATATCAGCATTTTGTCAATGCCTCAAGCATAAAAACAGATTAAAGGACTTGCTTATTCGAGAAAAGAAAATTACGATTATAAAAAAAATTTTTTTTTTTTTTTGCGGTTTACTGAACTTATACTTTCCTTCTATTTTGATTAAAATCCGTAAACTTGACGGCTTTTCGAGATGCTTTACGACATAAAAAGCAGTGCGCACCCCCACCCCAATAAAAAATTAAAATATAATAATTTTTAGGCAAGGAATTCCAAAAGAAAAGAACTTTGAAAAATACCCTTCTACAATAATTTTCAGATTATAATTGTTTGGGCAAGGGAGGTAGAAATAAAACGCCGAGACATAGAATTCGCCGGAAAACTGCCAAAAGACCATGATTTTTTCTGGAAGAAAAAGATTAATAAAATATATCAAAATAAAATTAAGGAATATTTTGGAATTTTTTTCTGAACCCCGTGGCTTTTTAGCAATTTTTTTTTCCGGCGATGACGTTTTGGAGTGCCGCCGCGTGGTGCACAATACCAAAAATTAAAATGCCTTCGACTGTCTTTACAGTAAGTGTGGCAGCATAACAACATATACAGTACATTGTTGTATTTTGAAATAAGCGAGTATTGCTGCTGCTGCTGCGCTTCTTGGTGTTGCTGCCGTGGTGAGTATCCACTGCAATTGTTGCTGTTGTTGTATTCGTACGCGTCACCGCTCGGCGGCCACTCTTGGCTTTGGTGCTCCGCCGCAACACGTTCCGCTTGTTGCTTTTGCTCCTTTGAATTTATTTTTTAGTATAATTAAATTTGAAATAAATTTCTAAAATTTTTCAATAGTAAATTCCTTAAAATTTTTTTTTTTCTACAAAATTTTAAAAGTTTCTGGCGGTGTGATTTTGTCCTGTTCCCCGGGAAACGTAGTGCTGCACCCATTTAAATGCATTAATGCACTTGGATCAGCCGAATTTCGTTGTTTATGGCGTCAAGTCTGTCCTGGATGAAATAGGCCAATGCGTGGGGATCGGTCGTCGCCTGCTGCTGCGGGTCCATCTGAGGCGGTGCAGCGGCATTCACATTGAGCATTGAAGACGAAGCGGAGAAGGCCTTAAACATTTTGTAAAGTTTTAACAATATTCTACAAATGAGTATTTTATACTGCAAATGGCATCAGAAATGGCAAATAAGTTAAAAAAAGGGCTATAAATTTAGTTATCACTTCGTTCCCCCCCCCCCGCATTAATGCCGTTTTTTTTTAAAAACCATAACCATCCCCTGGTTTTTCTGAAAACCTAAAGCTGTTTTTTTTTTGTGAATCTACCCTAGATTTACACTATTTTTTTGAAACCCTAACCACTAATTTTAGAAATAGAAAATTATCTAGTTTTCAAAAAAAAAAAATTATTTTCAAACAAAAAAAGTTAGGGTTAGTTTTCTAGTAAGAACTTTAGGCTTAAGGCTTCAAAAAACTAGGGAGTGATTAGTTTTTTTCAAAAAAAAAAACTAGGGAGTGATTGGTTTTTTTTTTAAACTAGGGGGTGTTAGGTACTGTATTAATGCGCGGTGGGGGGGGGGGAAGATTCGAAGGGGAAACGTTTATTTATTCAAGGAACGGCAATTTTAGTGCCCCGAAAATTTTGACATTTATAAGTCCGTCGCCGCCGCCAGCCCACCTGTTGGATGTTGGCCAACACATTTGCCTGCTGAATGCGGTCCCACTCCTGCTCACCCAACGTCTGCACTTTGCTCGGGTCGTCCTGCAATGCCACGGCACGTCCCTTGTGCATGCGCCGTTTGAACATCGGTGCGGCATCGTCACCATCCATAGCCACAACATTCTGTTGTTGTTGTTGTTGCTGCTGCTGCTGGTGTTGCACCATTCCACCATGTCCATAGGGCGATGTCGAAAACGACGGCATTGGCGCTTGGTAAATTTGAGGCTGTCCCACGGCGCCGGCGGACACCGCCGGCAGCTGTTGCGAAAGATGGTGAGGATGGGGGACAAAGGCACAATTGTTGCTGTTGTTGGCAATGGCACCGTTGTTTAGGCTAAGAAACAAATGTACATTATTGTCTGGAGCGGATACCCAAATAATTCTTCAATAAAAAACAAAAATTATTTTTTTTCGAAAATTTATGTTTTCGAGATTTTCTCATTTTTTTTAAAGATTTCGCAATGAGTAATTTGCATGTTTTCTGTTATATTAGGGATAAGCGCCGCCGGCAAATTTAGAGAATGTTGGCTTATTTTAATGTTGTTAATTCCCCGTAAAAGTGGAGAATGAAAGCACTTTGTTTTACCAGTAAACTCACACCCGAATTTTCATCAAAAACCCGGACCCGAAGTCAATTCTGAACCCGGTCTCAGACCTAATATATAACTTATCATGGCCAAATAAATCACCGTGAATAAAACTGGGCTGTTCGCTGAGAGTACACCAAATTGCGCAACATGTCCATCTCTTTTCGAAGGTCGTCATTTTCACGTAACAATCGCTCTTTGAAACGTTCCGTCTGTTGTTAAAAGGGGGACAATTAGTTGAATTAATGAATGTTAATTATGCACGACCAATAAAAGGACAAAAGTAGAAAAAAAATCGGAGGCCGAATTTATATTGCTATTTTTAAGCAACCTAAGAACGGAAAAAAAATTAAACAAATTATGACCAAAATGATATTTTTTTGTTCGTTTTTATCCTTATTTTTTTAAAAATGTTTTTAATAACTAGACATTTTATAAATAAATTTTTTAAAAAAAAATTAAACAAATTATGACCAAAATGATATTTTTTTGTACGTTTTTATCCTTATTTTTTTTAAAATGTTTTTAATAATTTTTAAATTTGTCTTTTAAAATTCATTTTAAATTTTATTAAAATGTCCGCCTTGTCCGACCTGGTCGAACATTTTCTTGGCCTGGTCAAGTTGCTGCATCAGTTTGTTTTTCTCAATTTGCGCCTGCATTCGCTCCTTCAAATGAATCTGAAGGCGTTCATTGGACTCGCTCAGCAATTTGTCTACGGTGGCCGAAAGGCGATTCTAAGAGCAAATGGCAAAATATAAATATTATCATTTTCAGTATTTAACTGTCCCCAAAATGTCTCGATAATATAGTAGAACCTTACGATAAATACCGTACTATTTATTAAACGCTTTTATTTTTTGGAAAGGTCCTAAAAATGGCCCAGTTTTCGTAGTGTTAAAATCAAAATCAAATTATGTTAATTATTTAGGTAAATTTATTATCCGATAATCGCGAATTTTCAATAGATAATTTTCGCTATTGAATTAAGCTTTTATTTTTTAAAATTCTCGTTGAAAATAAAGCCCCCTCACATTATGCCCCTCATTTATCCTCTCCCGTTGCAATGTCCGCTCCAACTCGGCATTTTTCTCCTCCAAAAATGTCTCAATTCGATGGATCCTTTCCTCGGCGGACAATTGCTTCTGAAAATTGATAAAATTTTCTTCTTTTTTTTTTTGCGTGGCCATAATAAAATTTCTTAGCCCTGCCTTTTCCGCTGCGGACAATGCCTCCATCCGTTGGAGCAGTTCGGCCTATAACAAATTGTATTGTAAAAAAAATGAAGCGAACCAATTGCTGAGATGCCATTTTTACCATTTTGCGATAAAAAAAACTCGGCATTTTACGGCTTTTTGAGGGGTACAGGTCGCGAGGGTTTTTTTCTTTTTTGAATTTATGCCATGTCTTGGTGTTGTTTTTCTATTTCAACTCTATTGTGTAAAATTTTGTCTTATTTTTAAATGGAAGAACCTTTTTGAGATTGGTTTAAAATTTAATAAAAGTTCAAAAAAAGTGAATTATGCCAGGGTTTTAACATTTTGCCACTTTCTTTTAATTATTTTGGGGGTTTAATGTAAAATAAATTTTGCCTCCACCGACGGCAGTGACTCGGCCTTCTTCAAACTTTGGGCCAATTGTGACTCAGCAAGTTCAAGGCGTTCCTTCAACTGCTGCACCTTCTCGTCACCAATGCGAATGGCCGCGTCTTTGTTGGCAATCTAAAGAAATAGTAGGAAGAAAATGATGGGGAACATTTTAAAATATATTTTGGGGGCATATTCGTTTTTCATAAGAAATAGTTTGTTTTTTTTAAATGGGCCGTTGGAGATTACGGACCCCAGCATTCATTTCGAATAATGCCAGGCAGTACATCCGGTTTAAAACCGGTCCCACCGGTTCTAGGTTAGGTCGGTTGCTACCCCCGGTTTTCTGTTTCGGTTTCTGGCCAATATCCGGTGAACTGAAAACCGAAATCGGTTTTTAGCCATATACCAGTCCCAACTTAAGTACACTTAATTTATAATTTTTTTAACAATTTGTTAATATTTTGTACATTTGTAAATGCTTTTTGTTATTTTTTTCTTTCCCATATAAGCAGGGCTCACTGAATATTTATGTGTTATTCGGCTTGTCTAACAAAAAAATTGATTGGGCAGGTGCCTGCGTTGCCGGTAGGCGCCAACAAATTAAATTTTCAAAATTTATGGCCAATGTGTTAACAGATTTCCCCTAAATAATCATTTTTAAGGATTCCCCCAAAATAGGTGGCAAAAAATGCTCAAATAGGCAGTAAATTGAAAAATAGGCAGAAAAAAATAAAATTTTAAGTTAAGGTCCGATAGAAATATTCTTTTTGCTAGCACAAAGACAATGTGAAATAAAAAACAAATGAATCAGAAAAAAAGCAAATTTAATGCTATTTTGAATAAAATTTTACACCAATATCTTCCTTGAAAGTGCCATCTTTAAGTATATGTTTTTTATTTTTTCAACCCAAAAGCGGAAAACCCGTTCCCCCCGGCTTTAGGTTACGCCAATTTCGTTACCCCCGGTTCTCGGTTTGGTCCCAAAAGGCTGGATTTCGGGTTCAGTTCGGTTAACCGTTTACTCTCGGCTGATACCCAATTCGTACTTTTATGTAGTAAACATAGAAACAGAACAAGACGAGATTGTGTTTTTCTATAATAAAACAGTGAAAAAAAATAACTGAAATAAAACGAATACGGTTTTTTACCTTACTGTCTACACTACTTAAAACTAGGGTAGGGCAAGACCGGTTTAAAACCGGTCCCCCCGGTTTTCGGTTAGGCCGGTTTTGCTACCCCCGGTTTTCGGTTTCGGTTTTTGGCCGATACCCGGTTAACCGAAAACCGAAACCGGTTTTGCGCGTTATCTCCAGTCCCAACTTTAGTACACTTAATTAAAAAATTTTAACAATTTTCTTAATAATTGGTTCATTTTGGAGGTTTTTGGTTATTCTTTTCTTTCCTATATGTATAAGAAGGGCTCGCTGACTATCAAAACCTTGAAAATTTGCCCCGTGGCGCCTATTGGCACACCCGGGCTTAGGCCTTCAAAATTTATCTCCAAAATTCACAAAAATTAGTCTTTTTGTGCAAAATCTGTGACCAAAATACACCAAATAATTTCAAAAATTTCCCCCAGTGGCGCCTATCGGCACCACAGGCCCCCGCCCTTCATAAAGGAGCTTAACTAGTCGTGGCGAGTGAAACTTTGAATAATTGGACATTTTATTCAGAGTTTCAAGATTTGGCATTTTTGAAAAATTTCATGAAAAATGCAATAAATACTAAAAATACACCCCTAGAAGCAAAATTTTCGAAAAAAGTACATTATAAATTGAAAAAAATTTGAATTTTTTGGCAAGAATTTGGCAAAAACTTTTAAAATTATAAGGAACAATCAAAAAAAATTTTCGCCAAATTTTTTAGAATTAAATAAATTTTAAAAATAAAATTTTTTGTCTTTGCTTTATGTTTTTCATCCATATTTTTGGCATTTTTCCATATTTATGTCCATATTTCGCAATTTTAAGACCATATTTTATGGTAATATTTTGCGATTTATGCCCATTTTTGCATCCCTACTTATGAAATTATTTTAAAAAAACTAATAAAATAGGCAATGGTTTGTTGGAAAGAATTAAAAAAAAATTGAATTGTTTTCAGGCGACATCGATATTTTTATTTATTCCCAATTCTTTTTTCCATTTGTATATTTTACTTCGAATTGCTCCTAAAGGTTGTCCAATTTTGGTCTCAATTTTGACTTCAATTTTCAGTTGGTATTTCCCTCTTTTCCTCAACTGTTTTTTAATTGCTTCAAATTTTTGAATCATTCCCAATTTTTGTAGGTCAATTGGGTTAGTGTCCATTTCTTCACCGGCTTGATTGGTTTGTTCTATTTTTGGCTGCTGTTTTGTTTTGTTTTTATCCCATCCTTTGCCAAAAACTTCGTCAAATGATTGTTCGATTTTACCGCATTCATTTTGATAAATAAAAAAGGCAAATAAAATCAAAACGAAAAATCCAAAATGCATTTTTATTTTAGTTATTTTACTTCGAATGAGTGGATTAAAAAGATGCAATTATCCAGTTTGAAGCATTTTCTTTACAATTCATCCATTGATTTTGGGCAATAATAATAATTTATCATTATAAAAATAAGCATAAAATAGAATTAAGAATTTAAAAAAAAAGTCACTTAGGTAATAAATGAGAAAAAATTGAACTTGAAATTCTGTGTGAAAATGCTTGGATTGGACGGGACGGGAATTTTCTGAAAAAAATCGGGACCGGGTAATGCCGGAATACAATTTAAATATCATTAAATATTGGTTGCCATAGCAATAAAATAAAATAACCAGGCCAAGGCTAGGCAAAAGCAAAATATATTGGAGATTTCGGTATACTTTCGGTATCAGTATATGCCGAATATCGAAAAATCGGCATTTGCCAATATCATCATCACATCGCATTATTATCTCCGAAAAACCGAAACCGGGATTTGGTCTATTTTCAGACCTTAACTTTAGTACACTTAATTTAATTCTTTTTTAACAATTTACTTCAGGTTTTTGTCATTGGAGCTTTTTTGGTAATTTTTTTTTAACCAAATAAACATGGCTCGCTAATGAAAACACTCTGAGACAATTTTTAGCTCTTATTTATGGATTTTCGGCTTGTTTTAAAAGAAAAAAAAATTATTGGGGCAGATTTCCCCCAAAAAATGGGCCCTTTTGAGAATTTTTTCAGCATCAAAAGGATTCCACTTTTTAGGCACAATAATCCTTAAATAGGCACTAAAAGTTAAAAATAGACATACTATTTTACTTTTCGATCCATTTTTTAGTCAAAATCACATAAAAAAATATTCTTTTTCCTATCGCAGAAGAGAAATAAATTACAAAATTTCGATAATAGGGGATTATTTTTTTTTAAGAATTTCCCATTGTTTAGGGTATTGTTTTTGGAAAAACTAATAAAATCGGAGATGGTCTTATTGGAAAAAAAACATTTGCTTTGCAGCGATATTTAACCAATATTTGAAAAAACCCAACTGAACCAGGATCAATCACAGGCGCGAACCCAAAAAAATAAATTTAAAAACATAATAATTTAATTTGTGCTATTTTGAATAAAATTTTCCCCAAAACTTCTTCCTCGAAAATGCCATCCTTATGGGTATAATTTTTTTCATTTAACCGGGGAACCGGACCCCCCGGAAAGATTTTTTTTTTATTTTCTTAACATAATTAGCAAAAAGAATTTTGCGGCGCCCAACGGCTTCGCCGGAAATAGAAAATTATTTTTCTTTTGTCGCCCCCCCCCCACCGAAATTGGCCCTTAGGCAATAATGGCCTTGCTAATTATGATTCCCCCCATCTTTGCCTGGAATTCCAGCTTGTCATTCAAGTCGCGAATGCACGCCGTCTCCCGTTGCGCGCCCATCATTCGCCCCTCCAACACGGACACGCGCGTGTCCTGCTCATCCCGTTGGGCTTGTAACTGCAAATGCATAATGAGGACTAAATTAATTAATTGATCATGCCCAGATATTAGGAACATTTTTTGACATTAACAGAGAAATTCAATAGCGGAGACAAATTGCCAATTTTTTGCTTGCAAAAAAAATATTAATTTACGTTTATGCTAATTTTATTTTTTGTAAAAAATTTTAGAACTGAACTGCGAGCCAAAAATTTTTCTTTTTCTTTGTTTTTAAAAAGGTGTTGCCCGACTTTTGCGGCTATGCCCAAAATTGGTTTCAAATTTATGTTGAATTAATCCCAAATTCCTTAAAAGGCTTTAATAGAGGCTAATACATGAACTTTGTTCGAGAATTGCGTTCTTAGATTTTTGAAAAAAAAAACCAAATTTTAAAAAAATCCCAATGAATTACCTAAAGAGCCAAAAATGCTGTTTTCTCCATTATTAATCCCTACAGGGCATTTGGGACTAAGGCAATGCATTTTGAAACCGATTATAGACATAGGCGCAAATGTCTTGGCCGCAAATGTCGTATAACCTTTAAAAAAGAGATCCCAAGAAATTAGAAGAAATTTATAACTGGCTAAAACCTTTCCCACAGAAAATCGTCGTTTTTTCATCGGACTTTTGTGAGTCTTTCCCCCTACCTCCTGAAGTTGCTGCTCAAAACTGTGCATCTTTTCCTTGGCTTGTCGCGCCTCCTTTTCTGCGTTTGAAAGCTCCGCTTGCAATTCGGAATTCCTACAAAAACAAAAGCACTCATTTTTTAAAATTAAATTTGCGATTCGAAAAATTTTATAAATTACCATAAAATTTTAGAAATTACCCGTGTTTAAAGGAAGGTTAAGAAAAATTGAAACAAAAAAGAGATGAAAAATTGTTTGTAGAAATATTTTTTTCCGTTTAATTTAATGCGTTTAGGTGGTGCTGGCGCGTTTCTTAAAAACTGCCAATTTTACTGATTTTTCGGCTCAATTTTGTCATAACTTTTCTCATCAGAAGCAACCAAATTAAATAATCTTGGTATTGTAATTTAGCTCTTGAAATTGCTTCATGAGCTTGTTAAATTCAAAAAATTTCATTGAGTTTTTCATGAGTTATGGCATTTTATGCTTATTTGGCTACAATTTTTTTAAGCACAGTGAAATTTTTTAAAATTTAACAAGCTCATAAAGCAATTCAAGAGCTAAATTTTAATTTGGTTGCTTCTGAGAAAAGTTATGGCTAAATTGAGTCGAAAATTCAGTAAATCAAATCTAGAACTTTGGACCAGCCTTAGAATTTGTTTTTTTATAAATTTTAGAATTCATTTCAAGTTTTTGAAAACATAAGCCTAGTTTAAAAAAAAGTTTATTCACTTTAATTTAAAAAAAAAAAACCTGGTTAATTTGAAAAATTAGGTGTCGCTTTAAAAAAACTAGGCTTTGGAATAAATTGAAAAATATTTAAACCTAAGGCCGATAAATTTCCAATTTTGTACAAAATTGTTTAATTGATTCAATTCTTTGCCTCGAGCTCAGCTCGTTGGTCTGTTTGATGCTGATGCTCAGCTCTTGGGTGAGTCTGTCCAACTGTTTTTGCAATTCAACAACCGCAGCAGCGCCAATGGGCGCCGTTTGTCCGCCGCCATTGGCGCTGAAATCGACGGCACTTTTCACGTCGCCGTTGGGGACACGCTAAAAGTGAAGGGAAATTATAAATGAAAAGATTTTTTTAACTTTAATATTTATGGCAACGCCCAAAACGCTTTTATGATGTATAAATAAAAAAGAGCAGTAACAAATTTCAAAATAATGTGACTAATTATAGCAAAATCAATTAGTAAAATACTAAAGAATATCTTGTAATTGCCCATTATTATAATCAAATTTTTAACGAAAAAATTCAATAACTACGGTCCATCCAACAATTTCGGGTGCACCCCAAAATCACGCCGCCGAAATAACACCGGCCAAAATCACGTCGCGGAAATTTCAGAAAAATTTTCAGCAAAATTGTTTAAAGCTTTTTTTTTATAAATTCAAAAAACTTAAGGAATTTCAAAAAAAAAAAATCCAAATAATCTAGAGGAATTTACAAAAAAAAAAAACTACAAAAGTTTTAGAAAAATTCCTTCCCTGCCCCTCGCGATTTTGTTGTTTTTTTGCCTGATTTTGCTGTGCCGCGACGGATTGCTGCTGCTGCTTTTCTTGGCTCAGTGCCAATTGCGCTTTGAGTGTTGCGTTGTCTTCTGCTTTTGAACTCAGTTCCATCTCCAAATTGTGCACCCGTTCAATGGCCACCTTCAAGCGTTCTCTGACCTAAAAAGTGAGAATGAATGAATGAGTAAATGCAAGGGAACCCCCGGGGGGAGGGGGGTAAACGGAATTTGGATTTTATAAATTTTTGATGCCATGGATGTCCGAAAAATATTTTACGTCGTCTGACATTCATGATGGGTAGCTCGCCACGAGACCCAAATTTAGGGGTACATATCCCTGTGGACTATTTGCTTCCCCTCCCTCGCCACTATCCAAAAAAAAAAATTTGGAGATTCAAATGAAATTTCCCCCCTTATTTTACTTTTTCCTCCAACGCTTTGTGATGTTCAAACAGCGACTTGAGCGCCTTGAGCACTTCGACTTCGGAAGAAACACTGCTGTCGCGGTTGGATTGCGAGTGTCGCTTCACCACAGTCAAACGGAGGGACTTTTCATGTTTTGACACTGTGCCAAGGGGGGGGGGGGGAAAGGATTGATTGGATTTTTTAAAAAATTGAAGGGGAAAGGCCATTTCAAACGGTAGGGGGGGGGGCAATCGGCGGTTCCATCAATCTTAGCAAAGCATAATACTTTTCAAAATGACCAAATTTGGAATCATTCGAAATCTTTATATGGTTATTAGCTTAATGATTATGCTTTTGCATGGCGATTTAAAAAAAACTATGAAAATCGCATAATTCAAACTTTGCAAACATTTTTATTATTTGTAGAATTTTGACAGTTTTATTGGATAATACTGAAAAAGTTATGGCCGCTAATTGGACCATTAAAATTCGCTTGGATTTATAAAGTGCAGTGGAGCCAAACATTTGCGTATTTTTCGACGATTTGCTCATATTAATAAAACTACCGAAATATTTAATCCGGAAATTTTCCATTAAAAACTTTGAAATGGCCATGGGTTTTCAACAGGATTATTGGAAAGCGGCTTTAAACTGGAATTCCGGTTTTCAGTTTTTCGGTTTCGATTCTGTCCGATAAAACCCGCCTTTTTCGTCTTTCAGTTCGGTTAGACTCACCAAGACATTCGAGATGCTCCCTGAAAATTGAACGGTTTTCTTTTGTGAAAATATTGGATTATTTTTGCCAAAATCACTGACAAAAGCAGTCGTGTGTTGTTCCGTTCCGCTTTCATCTCCACAATTTCCTCCTCCTTTTCGTACAATTGGTCACGGCATTGGGCCAATTTGTGGGACAAGTTTTGCACCTCCTAACAAACAGAAAATAATAAACATTGCCTATTTGTAAATTTGAAACTATTAATTCGTCATTTTCTGAAAGTTACATTTTTGCAATTTTTTTTACGCCATGGAATTGTCAAAAGTATCCAATGTAATTATTGGGGCTTCAGACATTTATTTATTAAGATTTTTTTCTTTTTTTTATTTACGAGAAATTATTCAGGTTTTAAATAATATTGCACCATTTTGTTAATTTGGCAAAGTAGCTTGTTTTCTGAAATTGAGCAAATTTTCAAAAAATTGCCTCCAAATTCATCAAATTTTTTCTCGGTGTCTATCGGGATTATACCTCGTTTCGATACCAAAATGGAAAGGCTCTATATAAATATACACAATTCGGGTTTATCGATTTGTGTATATAAATGCCCAAATATCAAATAATAATAATAATATTTAATAATAATTGTTATGTCTTTTGTATTAAAACGGGGCAAACCCGAAATGGGGTGAACCCGTCTATTGGCACTGTCAAGACGCACGCCATAATCTCTCAAAATTTATAAAAAATCGTGTTTTTTTCACGATTAGCCAAAAAAAAGCAATACTGCATAGACGAAAAATTAAAAATTTGGCACTTTTCCCCCTATAAAAATGGCCCTTTACCAATGGCATGTCTTTTGTTTGGAGATGAATTTGCCGTCTCAATGCATCTCTTTCTCTCTCCGTTTCACTGCACTTTTCGTCCGCCTCTTCCACCCTCCGTTGCATTCGAACCTAAATTCGGAATATTTTAATTGTTTTATTACCATTTTTAGCTTTGAGATTTTTCCCCATTTTTCCCCCTGAAAAAGTTGCCAATTTCTCTCTGTCCATGGCCAATTTTTGGAATTTCAACAAATTTGTAAAATTCCTCCAACTCGCTCACCAACTGTTCCTGCAGTCTGTCGCGTTGTTCGAGCATCTAAAAAACACAAGAATAAAAAAAGTAAATGCGCAAAAATAAAAAATAAATATTTAAAAATATTCGAATTTTATTATTATTCAAAAAATAAAATAAAATTTTATTAAGTAAACAAATGGAATGCATAATTTCTTACCGAAATCATCAGTGGTTCCATTTTGCTATCCTAAAGAAATGGATTTGTTAGTTTATGCGCAAACTTAACATGTAACGCCTTTTATTTTTAGTTATCCCAAGGGGATTTGCCCATTGGCTGGGATTCGTCCGGGACCGGGCCGAACTTTTCGGCTTTTTCAGACCCAGACTTGTCATACAAAGGAACCCAATGTTCGATTAAGGGGCCGGGACCAAAAAAATAATATTCATAAATGAAGGTAGGAGTGGATTTTAAGCAAAAAATGTTAAAGGAAACGTTGGCGGGGGGGGGAGGAAATGCCGAAATAAATGCCTATTAAAATATTTTGGTCGGGACGCTTATCCTTCTCACTTGGCTTAAGCTTGAAAAAAACTTTTTACTTACATATTTACAAAAAGCAGTGAATTGAGCCTCATTTAAAAATGGTTCAAAAATTTTTGAAATAGGTCCAAATTTAGTCATATTTTACTTAGACAATTCTTTAAAATGCCCCCCATTCTTCACCATGCCATTTTCCTTGAGATCACCTGAAGTGCTCTTATGGTGGACGCTTCGATGGAAGAGGCGTCGTTTTCGTCCGCCTCCTCTTCATTCTGTTGCGGTTGCTGCATGATAAAGCGTTGGTCAATCGGAGTTTCCGAAATGGTCGGCGGAATTGTACAAATATTATTGTTCCAACTCATTTTATATAATTTGTTCCTAAATTTATTTGATTTAATGTGGCAACATATGTTTTAAAAATATTTTTATAAAAAATAAAACATCAATTTAAAGATTTAAACATGAATAGGAGGGATAATTCTTTTTCATAGTTTATACTATTTTTTTTCTAAACTTATGCCTAAAAAATATTTTGTTATAAACAAAAAGTAATTCTTTCTTAAGAATTAGTTGTTACCACAGAGTCGTTGCCAAACAAATCCTTTAAAATCGAATTTTTTTACTTTTTAAAGAAAAATTTACAAAGGAACTTTTTAGAAATTTTACAATAATTATATATAATTAATTAAAGAAAAAGCCGAAAACGAAATACTGCTTTTTTACAACATTTTTGTACATAACGGTTTCCTCCTGCTGTGTTTGGCCATTAGTGGACAAACATTGGTGGAAGAACAGCAGACAAACGGAGGAGAAACAATCACAGTTAGACGGGGGGGGGGAGCGGAGGTGGCAAAGGGAGAAAGAGGAAACATTTTTGACTCTTTCTACCAAAATAAATTACACAATTTGTTGCTGGCGGGGAAAAAGGGGGGGGGGTGGAATTGTGGTGGCCGAAATGAAGAAAAAAAGGAGACGAAAAAGGCCCCAGGGGCGGGGGAAGAAGGTCTTTTGGTTAAAGGCCACAGAAGAGCTGCACCAAATTTTTATTACTATCGATTTCTACGGAGGAAATTTCGGAGTGAAAGAAAAAGTGCAGCAGCAGAGCAGCAAAAAGGAGAAGAAGGACGGCGAAGCGGAAAATGGAAGAGCCGAAGGAGGGAAGAAAAATGGGGGGGGGGGGGGAGAGAAGGGGAGGGGAAGGGAAATGTAGGAAAGAAAAAGGGGAGGAGAGAGTGGAGGGATAGGTGAACAAGCAAATTGGGGGGTCGGAGACACCTTACTTGGCGTGGCACATCTTGGCGCCATGCCACATACACAGGGCTCGCAGATGTGAGGCTTTAGCCTTATTTTGTGGTTTTTTGAGATCTTCTAAGGCTTTTTGCGGTTTTTTTTAGAAAAAACGGACTAGAAAAGTCAACAAAAAACTAGCAAAAACCTCAAGATAGAATTATTTTAAGGCAAAATCTGTTAACAAGTGGGCATTATCGAATTTTTAGGGCATATTTTGGGGGGCTTTAGGGCATATTTTATGGTCATATTCGCGTGTTTAGAGCCCTCTTGCCCTAACTGATTATATCGCAGTTTTAGCTTAGGAAGCACTTTTAAAATTTTTTATTTAATTTTTCACCCATTTTCTTTTTTTTAAATCCTGATCCGAGTTAGGATCCGGGTCCAAATTTTTGAAACCGGATCCGGAGTCCTGAAAAACAGGATTTTTAATCCGGGAATTCAACCCGGGCTCAATTCCCGAATCCTGCTCCAGATTCTGAATCCGGAATTTTCGCGGAATTTTCGGAAATTCCGGTCTCTACAAACAAATTTAGGACTTTTACATTGACTAAAAAGAAAAAATAATAATGATTAGGGATGCAGAAAATATGGAAATCCATATTTTTTTCCTGAACTTGTAATGGCATGAAACGCACGAAAAACGTCTTTTTAGCTTGGTTTGAAGCTTCTAGGATGGTTTTTTAAATCCATATTTTCCATATTTTTCCATATTTCGCGATTTATGTCCATATTCCATATTTTGTCCATATTTTGGCATTTTGCCCATATTTTATGTCCATATTTTGGCATTTTTGGAAAATTTCATGAGAAAAATGCAATAAAAACGAAAAAAAAAATTCTTGAAAATTATCAAAAAATGCCCTCAAAAATAAAGAAAATTCAAGTTTTTTCTAAAATTTTTTCTAATTTTGTTTTCTATATTTCTGATCAAAAAAATTGATATCGAATGCGTTTTCACTCCAAAATTTGGAAATATATATCTCATTTGCAATTATAAACAACGCTAAATTTTTTTGAAAAAATTGCACTATTTTGATAAAATTTTATGCCCATATTTTGGTCCATATTTGTCCATATTTTGGCATTTTTCCATATTTATGTCCATATTTTGCGATTTTAAGACCATATTTTATGGCCATATTTCGCGATTTTTACTCCATATTTTCTGCATCCCTAATAATGATCTTTCATGGGGCCGACAAAACATGATCTTAATAAATTCGGACCCCGGCGGATGTTCAAAATTTATTGGAAATAATCAATGAATACAAAATTCTGTTTAACAATAGCTAATTATAATTTATAAAAAACCATATAAATTTTCAAAGCGGTGCCAATAGGCGCTGACAGTGAAATTTTAAAGTCCGTTCCGATTCCAATCACAAATTAAAAACATCTTTCTATTCGCCTTTATTTCTTTGAACCAATTGATAAACTAATATGATTTTTTGCTTAATATATTATTATATTCAATTTAAAAACCCTTTTTAATACTTCCAATGATTTATTATATATTTTTAATGATAAATTTATGTTGTCCAAAATCAATAGTTATGTTGTTGATGTAAAAAGATTTCCTATTGAATATTTATAATATTTAGTAATAAGCTAAATTTTATCTTTTCATTCAATTCATTCACGAGGAAATAAATTCTGATTATTATTATTTTTTACAAAAATATTTTCAATGAAATTTTGGCATTTAATTTTTGTTTTAAATTTCTTTTACATTTATCAAAACGAATGTGTTAAAATCCGACAATCTTTTGATGAAATTTTTGGCAAAGAATGGGACAAAAAAGAAACAGAAGAAAAATTTGCCAGAAAAGAACAGCTAAAATTGAACAAAACGGAGAAGAAATGGACACTAACCCAAATGATCAAAAAAAAGACAATGCCAAACAGAAGGATACAATGAAGAGTGATCAAAATGTAAAAGAAAGGAAGATGCAACCAAATGACCAGCAAAAATTGAGAATAATCCAAAAATTGAAGCAATTAAAAAAGAGTTGAGGAAAATACGAAAAGAAAATTGAAGCCAAAATTGAGGCCAAAATTGCTCACCTTTTAGGAGCAAATCGAAATAAAATATACAAATGGAAAAAAGAATTGGGAAAAAATAAATTGAAAATTAAAATAAACAAAAGGAGTTTCTACGAGCAGAAAAAGATGGAATTCATTGAGAGAATTGACGAATTTAAAAAATTATATGGCCAAGGCCAAAGAAGGAATTTGTGAAGGAATTGGGCACAAGTGAAAAAACTATAATCAAATGGAAAAAAGAATTTGGACCAAAATATATAAAAAGTAAGTAATTTTAATAAATATTTATTTTAAAATTATTTTATTTTAGCAAAAAAATATTAATGAAGTTAAAAACATATTACGAGATGAAAGAAAAGAATTCAAAAGTCAGTGACAAAGAAATAGCCCGAATATTAAAAATCGGATATGCCACGCTAAGAAGATGGAAATCAGCCCACCACTAACTTAAGAAAAACATTAGAAAAAATGTGAAATTTTCATTATAATGTTTATTTATTTGTTCCTTATTGTCTTTGGGTTAGCCGACATTTTCGCCGCATTTTTTGTGCGGCAGACACTTACGCCGCCCAATAAAATGGACATTTCGCCGAAAAACATGCGCAGCTCAAAAAAAAAATTATTTTTTGTTTTCAACAATTTCTTGATTGATTGTAAAAGCCGCAGATGCCATAATAGCTTCAGAAAAAGTTTCCTTCCCCTCTCCCAGCTTTTTTCATAGTAATGAATAGGGATGCGATTTTTAGTTAAGAAAAATCCTAGAATAGGTATTAAATAGGTACAAAAATTCCGAAATAAGTACCAAAATAGGTAAATAAAATTTTTTTTATTAACGATTTTTAAACACAAAAATGGTTCATTGTTCTTTATTGGTGTTACAAATCAGAAATTTTTCGAGATTTTCGGCGTAAAACTCATTCAAATGGAAGGGGGAAAGATTTAAAAAAAGTTCCATATTTGCCAAAAAAAAATTCGCTTTTGAGGTTATTTTTTTAAGAAAAAGTTCAGGTTTTTAGGGGTATACTTTTTTAAAATTTTAAAAGCCCATCTTAGGGGGTCTATTTTCATTTTTTATGGCATTTTCCTTATGAAATTACTGAAAATCCTGAAAAAGTCACCAAAAATGCCGAAATAGGTATCAAATTAGGTAATTAGGTAATAGGTAGAAAAATCCCGAAATAGGTAAAAATAGGTATTATAAAAGTGGGTGTAAAAGCTCCAACCAAGCTAAAAACTCGTTTTTTATGCTTATCTCAACGTTACAAGTGCGCAAAAATTTTAGGTATTTAACTAAAAATCGCATCCCTAGTAATGAATGAAAAGGACAAATACAAAAGGTTAATTAATTATAAAAAAATTAAAAAAAAAAAGAAAAAAAGGAAGAGTGTTAACAAAACAGCCTGCGACCTTTTGAAATTGACGTGACATGCGGTCTTGCAGATTATCCCCGTCCAAAAAAATATGTTGAAAATGCTGAAGCAATAGTCTGGGCTGGGTGCAGCCTGTGCGAAATTCATTACGTTTTCGGCTTTTCGGAACTTTTGAGTTTTCATTGGGATTTCAAAATCGCATTTTTCGTTTCAAAAATTTAATTGAATGAGTTTTACACAGGAAAAATCTTGAAAAAATCCCGATTTGTAACTGAAACAGCAAAAAATTATTTAATATAAATTTTATACTTCTTTCATACAATTTTTTTTACCCTTTTTGCCATTTTTGTGCCTTTTTCGATGCCTTTTTGGCGATTTTTCGTGCCCTAAATTCCGAGCCCTAATCATCATTTTGGGTCAAAAATCTTCTTTTGAAAAAATTATTCTAAATAAAAGAAAAATTATTAAAAGCAACAATTTTTTTTAATTCACAGAGGCGGGAGTCGGTGGTGCCCATATTGTTTGAAAATTTTCTTTATAAAAGTTCCTTTTTTTTTTTAAATTTTCCCGGCGGCGTCTATCGACAACGCCGGACATCTTTTAGCTTAGTATTCTCGAAAGTAAGCTCCAAAATTGACAAGTGTTTAGTCAAAATCTGTTAGTAAATCACACCCAAATTTTCAAAATTTTCCCCGGCGGCGCCTATCGGCACCGCCGGCTCCCATTTCGGAACAAAACCAAAAAGAAAACCACGATTTTTAGAACCCGAAAACAAACCCAAAAAGTGTAGAAAAGCCGAAAACACTAAAACAAAATTTAGTCCAGCCCTGATTGCAATGAATAAAAAACCACGACATTAAATGGCAAGATTTTATGTATGAATAAAATTTTTTCACGAAAAAATTAGAAAATAAAAATTACTCGTTACTCGTACTCGTATTGCTTGTGTTGTCGTGATTTTTGAGCAATACTCATTACTCGTTTTACTCGTATTTGTGATTTTTGGGACGAGTCCCACCCCTGTTACATATGCAAATAAGGCACTTTTCAAAATTCTCAAACAAAAAACTCATACCGTTGTCAGATAGAAAAAAATTTTTTTTCTTCAAAACCCCTAAAATATTTGGGGTTATTGCGAATATTTACGCCCAAATCAAAAAATTTAAATGCAGAAATGCTGTTTTTGAGCCCAAAAAAAGTTTTGAGTCATCGAAATAGAAAACCACGACAAAAACCAGTAGCACTAACCAGTACATCACACAGTCCGGCGCCTAAATGGCGAAACGGCCGAAACGTTGGTACGAAAAGCCTTCCTAATTAACGGATATATTTCTTTCTTATTCCAATTAGTAACTTCTATGAAAGAAGATTTTTGAAACTAAAACCTAGTTTGCGAGAACTAAAAAATCGAAAATTTGCAATCCTAAACTCTGAAAAGCCCAGGTTGGTTGTTGGTTTCCGTAAATTCTTTTGAACCGAACCGACCGAACCGAAACCTGCCGTTTTAGCTAACCGAAACCAATAACCAAGAATTATTAGCATAGAATTGATAGATTGTGTCGAAAAAATTCCAAGAAAATAAACCCAAAATTTTCTGGTTTCTTCAAAAAAAATTTAGAAAAAAAATTAATTAAAAAGTCATAGATCAGTTCAAATTTATGGTGGCATAGCTCGGAAATTTTTTTTACATCAGTCGACAAAAGCTAACACCACTTAATGCCGAACGGCACCCATATCAAAAATTATGAATTATGAGAAATTGCACCTAAAAAACGCAAACTTTCGAATATTAAAATTTGGTAGTTACAAAATAAGAAAATGTCTGTGCATTAAACAATATTTTTTCATCTCTTCGCAGCTATAGTTATAATCTGGTACAATTTTAAATATCTATTAGGGAAAAGCAATTTCATCATCTTCGCTTACGACCATACCACGTTGAAAGCACGCCATCCCGTCCGATCTGGCAAGTTAAGCAACGTTGGGCCTTCTTAGTACTTGGAACGGAGACGTCCTGGGAATCGAAGGTGTTGTAAGCTTTTTTCTTTTTTTTTCAAATTTAAAAATATTTTAAGTATTGTACTTACAAAGGAAGGTCTGGAGGTGTCCGTGGAGTTTCGGAATGAAATTTGGTGGGTGCATAGAGCACCCCTAGGTTCATAAATAAACTGCTATTTTTTTCTGCCAAATGAGCCCGAGTGCCGAGATATGACGTGCCAAAGTTTTTAATGGGTGAATAAATAGAATAAATAAAACAAGTGAAATGTGAGCGATGGTGGCCCGGAGGTTGTGCTATGGGGTTCGCTTTTTGCCCCTCCCAGGTTCGAATCCCTCTTATGCAAATTAATTTCCCACATCTTATTTTTTGATTTCTTCAGAAATAAAATATTTTCATTTAAAAATTTTTTTAAATAATTTTCTAATTAACAAAATTATATTTTATTACGGTGCGCCTATTGTGAAATGTATCTCTGTTTCCATCATTTTTATAATGACTACCATATGTGCGAAAACGAATAAAAAATTGTGGAACGAAAAATAAATTTTTGGGTGCGAGTGGGATTGATTTTTTTGGCCATTCAATTGCATAAAAGCAAAAATAAGATGTGGGAAATTAATTTGCATAAGAGGGATTCGAACCTGGGAGGGGCAAAATTGATTACACTCTTATGAAGGTTAGAAAAAGAAGCAGGTTGAGTGTCACTGTCTGTCAGTTGATGAAAATAATGTAAAAAAAGATAATTATTTACAATTTTAAAAGTCATATTTTTTTGTTAATAATAATTTTTAAAAATTAATTCATTATTTAAAAAACGAAAGAAATATCAATTGATTAAACCGCGAATTTGTAGGTTTGGCTTGGACTATAAGATTTTAAAAGTTCAACAGATATTAAAAGTATTTTTAGGGTAGTATAAATTTCGACCGAAGAAATTTACGCTTAATGAATTTGATACAAATCTTTTCAGGATTTCGAAATTTTAACAATTCATGAATCCCGACTAAAAGCCTGGGAGAATTGCTTTTTTTTGAATCACAAGTATTTAATATCTTACGCCTGTCTATCTAAGATAGAGCCAGCATTTTGCTCGAACTGAAATAACCCTGATCCCTACGAATTAATTAATTTTCAAAACATGGTTTAGGTTATCAAAAATTTTGGATTGGGTTTAAAAATTAGTGTTGAGTTTTATTTTATTGGGTTGGGTCCGAAAGACTCCAGTGCCTAAATGGCAAATAGGCCGAAACGTTGGGACGAAAAGCCTTCCTAATTAACGGATACATTTCTTTCTTATTCCAATTAGTAACTTCTATGAAAGAAGATTTTTGAAACTAAAACCTAGTTTGCGAGAACTAAAAAATCGAAAATTTGCAATCCGAAAACTCTGAAAGCCCAGGTTGGTTGTGGTTGTTTCCGTAAAGTTCTTTTGAACCGACCGACCGAAACCGAACCCTGCCGTTTTAGCTACCGAAACCAAGACCATAGATTATAGCATAATATTATAGATTGGTGTCGAAAAATTTTCCACAAGAAAATAAACCAAAGTTTCTGGTTTCTCTTCAAAAGCTAAACATTTAGAAAAAAAATTAATTAAAAAGTCATGATCAGTTCAAATTGTGGTGGCTAGCTCGGAATATTTTTTTACATCACGTTCGAACAAAAGCTACCACTCACTTTAATGCCGACTGGCACCAGATCACAAAGTTATGAATTTTATGATAACTTATCACCTAAAAACGCAAACCGTTTATCGAAATTAAAAATCTTGGTAGTTCTACAAAAAAGAAAATGTCTGTGCAATTAAAACATTGCTTTTTTTCATCTCTCTCGCGTATAGTTTAAATTCGGTCAATTTTAACAATACTATTAGGAAAAGCAATTTCCATCATCTTCGCTACGACCAGACACGTTGAAAGCACAGCCATCCCCGTCCATCTGGGCAAGTTAAGCAACGTGGGCCTCTTAGACTTGGAACGGAGACGTCCTGGGAATCGAAGGTGTTGTAAACAGCTATTTTTTTTCCGTTTTTTTTCAAATTTAAAAATATTGTTCGTAGTATTTCCTTCATACTCTAATGTATGATCTCTTTTTCTTTGATATTTGTTACACTTTATAGTTAAAACGTGAGTCACTCTGTCATTATTAAAACTGAAACGATAATATTTACAATTTTAAGTCATATATTTATAATATTTTTTAAAAATTAATTCTCATTTAAAAAATGAAAGAATATCACTGGATTAAAACCCGCGAAAATTTGTAGTTTGGCTTGGACTATAAGATTTTAAAAAAGTTCACAGATCATTAAAAGTATTTTTAAGGGTAGTAATAATTTCGAACCGAAGAAATTTACGCTTATGAATTTGATAACATCTTTTCATGATGTTCGAAATGTTACATTCATGAATCCCGACTAAAAGCCATGGAGATTGCTTTTTTTGAATCACAATATTTTAATTCTTACGCCTTCTATCTAATGATAGACCGCGTTTTGCTCGAACTGAATAACCCTTATCCCTACGAAATTAATTAATTTCAAATCATGTTTAGTTATCAAAATTTTTGGATTGGGTTTAAAAATGAGTGTTTGTTTTATATTTTTTGGGTTGTGGGGTCCGAAGCCCAGTGCCTAATGCAAATCGCCGAAACGTTGTGGTACGAAAAGCCTTCCTAATTAACGATATATTTCTTTCTTATTCCAATTAGTAACTTCTATGAAAGAAGATTTTTGAAACTAAAACCTGTTTGCGAGAACTAAAAAATCGAAATTTTGCAATCCTAAACTCTGAAAAGCCCAGGTTGGTGTTTGGTTTCCGTAATTCTTTTGAACCGAACCGACCGAACCGAAACCTGCCGTTTTAGCTAACGAAACCATAACCAAGAATTATTAGCATAGAATTGATAGATTGTGCCGAAAAAATTCCAAGAAATAACCCCAAAATTTTCTGGTTTCTTCAAAAA
This sequence comes from Heterodera filipjevi, assembly GCA_039877585.1. Taxonomy (NCBI): domain Eukaryota; kingdom Metazoa; phylum Nematoda; class Chromadorea; order Rhabditida; family Heteroderidae; genus Heterodera; species Heterodera filipjevi. Next base: position 15,808 of record JBDPZO010000564.1, on the reverse strand, counting down.
AAATTTAGAAAAAAAATTAATTAAAAATCATAGATCAGTTCAAATTTATGGTGGCATAGCTCGTAAATTTTTTTTACATCAGTCGACAAAGCTAACACCACTTAATGCCGAACGGCACCCAAATCAAAATTATGAATTATGAGAAATTGCACCTAAAAACGCAAACTTTCGAATATTAAAATTTGGTAGTTACAAAATAAAAATGCCTGTGCATTAAACAATATTTTTCATCTCTTCGCAGCTATGTTATATCTGGTACATTATTTTAGGATCCTATCCGATGACACCATCGACCTAACGTTGAAAGCCCGTCCGACTGGCAAGTTACAACGTTGGGCCTTCTTAGTAACTTGGAACGGAGACGTCCTGGGAATCGAAGGTGTTGTAAGCTTTTTTTCTTTTTTTTTTCAAATTTAAATATTTTAAGTATTGTACTAATGAACTTATTTTTATTGAATCTCTTTTTCTTTGATATTTGATTACACTCTTTAGGAGGTTGAAAAGAAGCAGGTTAGTGTCACTGTCTGTCAGTTGATGAAATAATGTAAAAAAAGATAATTATTTACAATTTTAAAAAGTCATATTTTTTTGTTAATATATTTTTAAAATTAATTCATTATTTAAAAAAAAAAGAAATATCAATTGATTAAACCCGAATTTGTAGGTTTGGCTTGGACTATAAGATTTTAAAAGTCAACATATTTAAAATTATTTTTAGGGTAGTATAAATTTCGACCGAAGAAATTTACGCTTAATGAATTATACAAATCTTTTCAGGATTTCGAAATTTTAACAATTCATGAATCCCGACTAAAACCTGGGAGAATTGCTTTTTTTTGAATCACAATTTTAATATCTTACGCCTGTCTATCTAAATAAGCCACATTTTGCTCGAACTGAAATAACCCTGATCCCTACAAATTAATTAATTTCAAAACATGGTTTAGGTTTCAAAAATTTGGATTGGGTTTAAAAATTAGTGTGAGTTTTATTTTATTGGGTTGGGTCCGAAAGACTCCAGTGCCTAAATGGCAAATGGCCGAAACGTTGGGACGAAAAGCCTTCCTATAACGGATCTTTTCTTTCTTATTCCAATTAGTAACTTCTATGAAAGAGATTTTTGAAACTAAAACCTAGTTTGCGAGAACTAAAAAATCGAAATTTGCAATCCTAAACTCTGAAAAGCCTAGGTTGGTGGTTGGTTTCCGTAATTTCTTTTGACACCGAACCGACCGAACCGAAACCTGCCGTTTTAGCTAACCGAACCAATAACAAAGAATTATGCATAGAATTGATAGATTGTGTCGAAAAAATTCCAAGAAAATAACCCAAAATTTTCTGGGTTTCTTCAAAAAAAAATTAGAAAAAAAAAATTAATTAAAAAGTCATAGATCAGTTCAAATTTATGGTGGCATAGCTCGGAAATTTTTTTTACATCAGTCGACAAAAGCTAACACACTTAATGCCGAACGGCACCCATATCACAAAAATTATGAATTATGAGAAATTCACCTAAAAACGCAAACTTTCGAATATTAAAATTTGTAGTTACAAAATAGGAAAAGTCGTGCTTAAAATATTTTTTTCATCTCTCGCAGCTATAGTTATATCTGGTACAATTTTAATACTATTAGGGAAAAGCAATTTCACATCTTCGCTTACGACCATACCACGTTGAAAGCACCCATCCCGTCCGATCTGGCAAGTTAAGCAACGTTGGGCCTTCTTAGTACTTGGAACGGAGACGTCCTGGGAATCGAAGGTGTTTTTGTACTTTTTTTCGTTTTTTTTCAAATTTAAAAATATTTTAAGTATTTGTCTTATAACTTATTTTTATTGAATCTCTTTTTCTTTGATATTTGATTACACTCTTATGAAGGTTAGAAAAAGAGCAGTTGAGTGTCACGGTCTGTCAGTTGATGAAAATAATGTAAAAAAATAATTATTTACAATTTTAAAAGTCATATTTTTTTGTTAATAATAATTTTTAAAATTATTCATTATTTAAAAAGAAAGATATCAATTGATTAAACCGCGAATTTTGTAGGTTTGGCTTGGACTATAAGATTTTAAAAGTTCAACAGATATTAAAAGTATTTTGGGTAGTATAAATTTCGACCGAAGAAATTTACGCTAATGAATTTGATACAAATCTTTTCAGGATTTCAAATTTTAACAATTCATGAATCCCGACTAAAGCCTGGAGAATTGCTTTTTTTTTGAATCACAGTATTTAATATCTTACGCCTGTCATCTAAGATAGAGCCAGCATTTTGCTCGAACTGAAATAACCCTGATCCCTACGAATTAATATTTCAAAACATGGTTTAGGTTATCAAAAATTTTGGATTGGGTTTAAAAATTAGTGTTGAGTTTTTATTTATTGGGTTGGGTCGAAAGACCCAGTGCCTAAATGGCAAATAGGCCGACGTTGGGACGAAAGCCTTCCTAATTAACGGATCCATTCTTTCTTATCACTTGTAACTTCTATGAAAGAGATTTTTTGAAACTAAAACCTAGTTTGCGAGAACTAAAATCGAATTTTGCAATCCTAAACTCTGAAAAGCCTAGGTTGGTTGTTGGTTTCCGAATTCTTTGAACCGAACCGACCGAACCGAAACCGCCGTTTTAGCTAACCGAACCAATACCAAGAATTTAGCATCGAATTGATAGATTGTGTCGAAAAAATTCCAAGAAAATAAACCCAAAATTTTCTGGTTTCTTCAAAAAAAAATTTAGAAAAAAATTAATTAAAAAGTCATAGATCAGTTCAATTTATGTGTGCATAGCTCGGAAATTTTTTTACATCAGTCGACAAAAGCTAAACACACTTAATGCCGAACGGCACCCATATCAAAAAATTATGAATTATGAGAAATTGCACCTAAAAAACGCAAACTTCGAATATTAAAATTTGGTAGTTACAAAATAAGAATGCCTGTGCATTAAACAATATTTTTTTTCTCTTCGCAGCTATAGTTATAATCTGGTACAATTTAAATATCTATTAGGGAAAGCAATTTCATCATCTTCGCTTACGACCATACCACGTTGAAAGCACGCCATCCCGTCCGATCTGGCAAGTTAAGCAACGTTGGGCCTTCTTAGTACTTGGAACGGAGACTCCTGGGAATCGAAGGTGTTGTAAGCTTTTTTCTTTTTTTTTCAAATTTAAAATATTTTAAGTATTGTACTTAATGAACTTAATGTTTTATTGAATCTCTTTTTCTTTGATATTTGATTACACTCTTATGAAGGTTAGAAAAAAGCAGGTTGAGTGTCACTGTCTGTCAGTTGATGAAAATAATGTAAAAAAAGATATTATTTACAATTTTAAAAGTCATATTTTTTTGTTAATAATAATTTTTAAAAATTAATTCATTATTTAAAAAAGAAAGAAATCAATTGTTAAACCGGAATTTGTAGTTTGGCTTGGACTATAAGATTTTAGTTCAACAGATATTAAAAGTATTTTTAGGGTAGTATAAATTTCGACCGAAGAAATTACGCTTATGAATTTGATACAAATCTTTTCAGGATTTCGAAATTTTAACAATTCATGAATCCCGACTAAAAGCCTGGGAGAATTGCTTTTTTTTGAATCACAAGTATTTAATATCTTACGCCTGTCTATCTAAGATAGAGCCAGCATTTTGCTCGAACTGAAATAACCCTGATCCCTACGAATTAATTAATTTTCAAAACATGGTTTAGGTTATCAAAAATTTGGATTGGGTTTAAAAAATAGTGTTGAGTTTTATTTTATTGGGTTGGGTCCGAAAGACTCCAGTGCCTAAATGGCAAATAGGCCGAAACGTTGGGACGAAAGCCTCTAATTAACGGATACATTTCTTTCTATTCCAATTAGTAACTTCTATGAAAGAAGATTTTTGAAACTAAAACCTAGTTTGCGAGAACTAAAAAATCGAAAATTTGCAATCCTAAACTCTGAAAAGCCTAGGTGTTTGTTGGTTTCCGTAAATTCTTTTGAACCGAACCCGACCGAACCGAAACCTGCCGTTTTAGCTAACCGAAACCAATAACCAAAATTATTGCATGAATGTATATTGTTGTCGAAAAAATTCCAAGAAAATAAACCCAAAATTTTCTGGTTTCTTCAAAAAAAAATTTAGAAAAAAAATAATTAAAAGTCATAGATCAGTTCAAATTTATGGTGGCATAGCTCGGAAATTTTTTTTTACTCAGTCGACAAAAGCTAACACCACTTAATGCCGACGCACCCATATCAAAATTATGAATTATGAGAAATTGCACCTAAAAAACGCAAACTTTCGAATATTAATTTGTAGTTACAAAATAAGAAAATGCCTGTGCATTAAACAATATTTTTTCATCTCTTCGCAGCTATAGTTTAATCTGGTACAATTTTAAATATCTATTAGGGAAAAGCAATTTCATCATCTTCGCTTACCCAACCACGTTGAAAGCACGCCATCCCGTCCGATCTGGCAAGTTAGCAACGTTGGGCCTTCTTAGTACTTGGAACGGAGACGTCCTGGGAATCGAAGGTGTTGTAAGCTTTTTTCTTTTTTTTTCAAATTTAAAAATATTTTAAGTATGTACTTAATGAACTTAATTTTTATTGATCTCTTTTTCTTTGATATTTGATTACACTCTTATGAAGGTTAGAAAAAGAACAGGTTGAGTGTCACTGTCTGTCAGTTGATGAAATAATGTAAAAAAGATAATTATTTACAATTTTAAAGTCATATTTTTTGTTAATAATAATTTTTAAAAATAATTCATTATTTAAAAATGAAAGAATATCAATTGATTAAACCGCGAAATTTGTAGGTTTGGCTTGGACTATAGATTTTAAAAGTTCACCAGATATTAAAAGTATTTTTAGGGTAGTATAATTTCGACCGAAGAAATTTACGCTTATAATTTGATACAAATCTTTTCAGGATTTCGAAATTTTAACAATTCATGAATCCCGACTAAAGCCTGGGAGAATTGCTTTTTTTGAATCACAAGTATTTATATCTTACGCCTGTCTATCTAAGATAGAGGCCAGCATTTTGCTCGAACTGAAATAACCCTGATCCCTACGAATTAATTAATTTTCAAAACATGGTTTAGGTTATCAAAAATTTTGGATTGGGTTTAAAAATTAGTGTTGAGTTTTATTTATTGGGTTGGGTCCGAAAGACCGTGCCTAAATGGCAAACTAGGCCGAAACGTTGGGCGAAAAGCCTTCCTAATTAACGGATAATTTCTTTCTTATTCCAATTAGTAACTTCTATGAAGAAATTTTTGAAACTAAAACCTAGTTTGCGAGAACTAAAAAATCGAAAATTTGCAATCCTAAACTCTGAAAGCTAGGTTGGTTGTTGGTTTCCGTAATTCTTTTGAACCGAACGACCGAACCGAAACCTGCCGTTTTAGCTACCCGAACCACATAACCAAGAATTATTAGCATCGAATTGATAGATTGTGTCGAAAAAATTCCAAGAAAATAACCAAAATTTTCTGGTTTCTTCAAAAAAAAATTTAGAAAAAAAATTAATTAAAAAGTCATAGATCAGTTCAAATTTATGGTGCATAGCTCGGAAATTTTTTTTCATCAGTCGACAAAGCTACACACTAATGCCGAACGGCACCCATATCAAAAAATTATTGATGATTTGAAATTGCACCTAAAAAACGCAAACTTTCGAAATTAAAATTGGTAGTTACAAAATAGAAAATGCCTGTGCATTAAACAATATTTTTTCATCTCTTCGCAGCTATAGTTATAATCTGGTACACATTTAAATATCTATTAGGGAAAAGCAATTCATCATCTTCCGCTTACGACCATACCACGTTGAAAGCACACGCATCCCGTCCGATCTGGCAAGTTAGCAACGTTGGGCCTTCTTAGTACTTGGAACGGAGACGTCCTGGAATCGAAGGTGTTGTAAGCTTTTTTCTTTTTTTTTTTTCAAATTTAAAAATTTTAAGTATTGTACTTAATGAACTTATTTTTTATTGAATCTCTTTTCTTTGATATTTGATTACACTCTTATGAAGGTTAAAAAGAAGCAGGTGTGAGTGTCACTGTCTGTCAGTGATGAAAATAATGATAAAAAGATAATTATTTACAATTTAAAAGTCATATTTTTTTTGTTAATAATAATTTTTAAAATTAATTCATTATTTAAAAAATGAAAGAAATATCAATTGATTAAACCGCGAATTTGTAGGTTTGGCTTGGACTATAAGATTTTAAAAGTTCAACAGATATTAAAAGTATTTTAGGTGTTATAATTTCGACCGAAGAAATTTACGCTTAATGAATTTGATACAAATCTTTTCAGGATTTCGAAATTTAACAATTCATGAATCCCGACTAAAGCCTGGGAGAATTGCTTTTTTTTGAATCACAAGTATTTTTATCTTACGCCTGTCTATCTAAGATAGAGCCAGCATTTTGCTCGAACTGAAATAACCCTGATCCCTACGAATTAATTAATTTTCAAAACATGGTTTAGGTTATCAAAATTTTGGATTGGGTTTAAAATTAGTGTTGAGTTTTATTTTATTGGGTTGTTCCGAAGACTCCAGTGCTAAATCAATAGGCCGAACGTTGGGACGAAAAGCCTTCCTAATTAACGGATACATTTCTTTCTTTTCCAATTAGTAACTTCTATGAAAGAAGATTTTTGAAACTAAAACCTAGTTTGCGAGAACTAAAAATCGAAAATTTGCAATCCTAAACTCTGAAAAGCCTAGTGTTGTTGGTTTCCGTAAATTCTTTGAACCGAACCGACCGAACCGAAACCTGCCGTTTTAGCTAACCGAAACCAATAACCAAGAATTATTAGCACGAATTGATAGATTGTGTCGAAAAAATTCCAAGAAAATAAACCCAAAATTTTCTGGTTTCTTCAAAAAAATTTAGAAAAATTATTAAAAAGTCATAGATCAGTTCAAATTTATGGTGCATAGCTCGGAAATTTTTTTTACATCAGTCGACAAAAGCTAACACCACTTCATGCCGAACGGCACCCATATCAAAAATTATGAATTAGAGAAATTGCACCTAAAAAACGCAAACTTTCGAATATTAAAATTTGGTAGTTACAAAATAAGAAAATGTCTGTGCATTAAACAATATTTTTCATCTCTTCTCGCAGCTATAGTTATAATACTGGTACAATTTTAAATATCTTTAGGGAAAAGCAATTTCATCATCTTCGCTTACGACCATACCACGTTGAAAGCACGCCATCCCGTCCGATCTGGCAAGTTAAGCAACGTTGGCCTTCTTAGTACTTGGAACGGAGACGTCCTGGGAATCGAAGGTGTTGTAGCTTTTTTCTTTTTTTTTTCATTTAAAATATTTTAAGTATTGTACTTAATGAACTTAATTTTTTTGAATCTCTTTTTCTTTGATATTGATTACACTCTTATGAAGGTTAGAAAAAGAACAGGTTGAGTGTCATTGTCTGTCAGTTGATGAAAATAATGTAAAAAAGATAATTATTTACAATTTTAAAAGTCTATTTTTTTTGTTAATAATATTTTTAAAAATTAATTCATTATTTAAAAAAATGAAAGAATATCAATTGATTAAACCGCGAATTTGTAGGTTTGGCTTGGACTATAAGATTTTAAAAGTTCAACAGATATTAAAGTATTTTTAGGGTAGTATAAATTTCGACCGGAAATACGCTTAATGAATTTGTACAAATCTTTTCAGGATTTCGAAATTTTAACAATTCATGAATCCGACTAAAAGCTGAGAATTGCTTTTTTTTGAATCACAAGTATTTAATATCTTACGCTGTCTATCTAAGATAGAGCCAGCATTTTCTCGAACTGAAATAACCCTGACCTACGAATTAATTAATTTTCAAAACATGGTTAGGTTATCAAAATTTTGGATTGGGTTTAAAAATTAGTGTTGAGTTTTATTTTATTGGGTTGGGTCCGAAAGACTCCAGTGCCTAAATGGCAAATCGGCCGAAACGTTGGGACGAAAGCCTTCCTAATTAACGGATATTTCTTTCTTATTCCAATTAGTAACTTCTATGAAAGAAGATTTTTGAAACTAAAACCTAGTTTGCGAGAACTAAAAATCGAAAATTTGCATCCTAAACTCTGAAAAGCCAGGTTGGTTGTTGGTTTCCGTAAATTCTTTTGAACCGAACCGACCGAACCGAAACCTGCCGTTTTAGCTAACCGAAACCAATAACCAAGAATTATAGCATAGAATTGATAGATGTGTCGAAAAAATTCCAAGAATAAACCAAAATTTTCTGGTTCTTCAAAAAAAAATTTAGAAAAAAAAATTAATTAAAAGTCTAGATCAGTTCAAATTTATGGTGGTGCATCGTGAAATTTTTTTTACATCAGTACCAAAAGCTAACACCACTTAATGCCGAACGGCACCCATATCACAAAATTATGAATTATGAGAAATTGCACCTAAAAAACGCAAAACTTTCGAATATTAAATTTGGTAGTTACAAATAAGAAAATGTCTGTGCATTAAAACAATATTTTTCATCTTCTGCGCTATAGTTATAATCTGGTACAATTTTAAATTCTATTAGGGAAAAGCAATTTCATCATCTTCGCTTACGACCATACCACGTTGAAGCACGCCATCCGTCCGATCTGGCAAGTTAAGCAACGTTGGGCCTTCTTAGTACTTGGAACGAGACGTCCTGGAATCGAAGGTGTTGTAAGCTTTTTTCTTTTTTTTTCAAATTTAAAAATATTTTAAGTATTGATACTTATGAACTTAATTTTTATTGAATCTCTTTTTCTTTGAATTGATTACTCTTATGAAGGTTAGAAAAGAAGCAGGTTGAGTGTCACTGTCTGTCATTGATGAAAATAATGTAAAAAAAGATATTATTTACAATTTTAAAGTCATATTTTTTTGTATAATAATTTTTAAAAATAATTCATTATTTAAATGAAAGAAATATCAATTGATAAACCGCGAATTTGTAGGTTTGGCTTGACTATAAGATTTTAAAGTTCAACAGATATTAAAAGTATTTTTAGGGTAGTATAATTTCGACCGAAGAAATTTCCGCTTAATGAATTTGATACAAATCTTTTCAGGATTTCGAAATTTTAACAATTCATGAATCCCGACTAAAAGCCTGGGAGAATTGCTTTTTTTGAATCACATATATTAATATCTTACGCCTTTCTATCTAAGATAGCCAGCATTTTGCTCGAACTGAAATACCCTGATCCCTACGAATTAATTAATTTTCAAAACATGGTTTAGGTTATCAAAAATTTTGGATTGGGTTTAAAATTAGTGTTGAGTTTTATTTATTGGGTTGGGTCCGAAAGACTCCAGTGCCTAAATGGCAAATAGGCCGAAACGTTGGGAGAAAAAGCCTTCTAATTAACGGATACTTTTCTTTCTTATCTTCCAATTAGTAACTTCTATGAAAGAAGATTTTTGAAACTAAAACTAGTTCGAGAACTAAAAATCGAAAATTTGCAATCCTAACTCTGAAAAGCCAGGTTGGTTGTTGGTTTCCGTAAATTCTTTTGAACCGAACCGACCGAACCGAACACCTGCGTTTAAGCTAACGCGAAACCAATACCAAGAATTATTAGCATGATTTGATAGATTGTGTCGAAAAATTCCAAGAAAATAAACCAAATTTTCTGGTTTCTTCAAAAAATTAGAAAATTATTAAAAAGTCTAGATCAGTTCAAATTTATGGTGGCATGCTCGGAAATTATTTTTTATCATCGACAAAACTAACACCACTTAATGCGAACGGCACCCATATCACAAAATATGAATTGAGAAATTGCACCTAAAAAAACGCAAACTTTCGATATTAAATTTGGTGTTACAAAATAAGAAAATGTCTGTGCATTAAACATATTTTTTCATCTCTTCGAGCTATTGTTATAATCTGGTCAATTTTAAATTCTATTAGGGAAAAGCATTTCATCATCTTCGCTTACGACCATAACCACGTTGAAAGCACGCCATCCCGTCCGATCGGCAAGTTAACAACGTTGGCCTTCTTAAGTACTTGAACGGAGACGTCCTGGGAATCGAAGTGTTTGTAAGCTTTTTCCTTTTTTTTTCAAATTTAAAAAATTTTAAGTATGTACTTAATAACTTAATTTTTATTGAATCTCTTTTTGCTTTGATATTGATTACCTCTTATGAGGTTAGAAAAAGAAGCAGGTTAGTGTCCTGTCTGTCAGTTGATGAAATAATGTAAAAAAAGATAATTATTTACAATTTTTGAGTCTATTTTTTTGGTAATATATTTTAAAAATAATTCATTACTTAAAACAAGAAAGAAATATCAATTGAATTAACCGCGAATTTGTAGGTTTGCTTGGACTAAAGATTTCAAGTTCAACCAGATATTAAAAGTTTTTTGGGGTAGTAATAAATTTCGAACCGAGAAATTTACGCTTAATGAATTTGATACAAAATCTTTTCAGGATTTCGAAATTTAACAATTCAGGAATCCCGATAAAAAGGCCTGGGAGAATTGCTTTTTTTTTGAAATCACAAGTATTTATAGTCTAACGCCCTGTCCTATCTAGATAGAGCCACAATTTTTGCTCGAACTGAAATAACCCTGATCCTAGAATTAATATTAATTTTCAAAACATGGTTTAGGTTCTCAAAAAATTTAGGTGGGTTAAAAAATTTAGTGTTGATTTTATTTTATTGGGTTGGGCCGAAAACTCCATGCCTCAATGGCAAATACGGCCGAAACGTTGGACGAAAAGCCTTCCTAATTAACGGATAATTGTCTTTCTTATTCCATTAATACTTCTATGAAAGAAGATTTGTTGAAACTAAAACCTATTTGCGAGAACTAAAAAATCGAAAATTTGCAATCCTAAACTCTGAAAAGCTCCAGTTGTTGGTGGTTTCGCGTAAATTCTTTTTGAACCGAACCGACCGACCCGAAACCTGCGTTTTAGGCTAACCGAAAAAAACCAATAACAAGAATTTTAGCATCGAATTGATAGATTTGTGTCGAAAAACATTCAAGAAATAAACCCAAATTTTCTGGTTTCTTCAAAAAAAATTTAGAAAAACAATTATTAAAAGTCATGACTCGGTTCTATTATGGTGCATAGCAACGGAAATTTTTGTACGTTTCAGTCGCACAAAGTAACACCATTTGCCGAACGACCTATCAAAAATTATGAATTATAAAATTGCACAAAAAACGCAAACCGAATATTAAATTTGGTAGTTCAAATGTCCTGAAACTATTCTCATGAGCATAGGATTAACTGGTAAATTTTAATTTCTAAAAAATTAGGGAAAACATTTCTCATTTCTTGTTACGACCATACCCGTTGAAAGCACGACCATCGTCCGACGAAAGTTAAGCCCTTCAGTTGGGCCGTCTAGTACGTTGGAACGAACTCCAGGCACCCAAACGCCCTCCCAAATATACCCAAATTGGTAGTACCAAAATACCGTGATAAACACTCCGCCGCAACGTTCAATTTCTCCCTAGAAAAGCCACCTTCGCTTACGACCCTCCCCACTTGAAAGCACTGACCCCCCCCCCCCAAGTAAGCACCTCTTCTAGTACTCAACGGAGACGTCCTGGGAATCGAAGGTGTTGTAAGCTTTTTTTTCTTTTTTTTTTTCAATTTAAAAAATATTTAAGTATTGTACTTAATGAACTTAATTTTTTATTGAATCTCTTTTCTTTGATATTTGACACTCTTATGAAGTTAGAAAAAGAAGCAGGTTGAGTGTCCTGTCTGTCAGTTGATGAAAATAATGTAAAAAAAGATAATTATTTACAATTTTAAAGTCATATTTTTTTGTAATAATAATTTTTTAAAATTATTCATTTATTTAAAAAATGAAAGAAATATCAATGATTAAACCGCGAAATTGTAGGTTTGGCTTGGACTTATAAGATTTTAAAAGTTCAAACAGATATTAAAAGTATTTTTAGGGTAGTCATAAATTTCGACGCGAAGAAATTACGCCTTAATGAATTTGATACAAATCTTTTCAGGATCGAAATTGTAACATCATCATAATCCCGACTAAAACCTGGAGAATTGCTTTTTTGTGAATCACAAGTATTTAATATCGTTAGCCTGTCTATCTAAGATAGAGCCAGCATTTTGCTCGAACTGAAATCAACCCTGATCCCTACGAAATTAATAATTTTCAAAACATGGTGTAGGTTATCAAAAATTTGGATTGGGTTTAAAAATTAGTGTGAGTTTTATTTTATTGGGTTGGGTCCGAAAACTCCAGTGCCTAAATGGCAAATCGGCCGAACGTTGGGCGAAAAGCCTTCCTAATTACGGATACATTTCTTCTTATTCCAATTATAACTCTTGAAAGAGATTTTTGAAACTAAAACCTAGTTTGCGAGAACTAAAAAATCGAAAATTGTGCAATCCTAAACTTGAAAACGCCTAGGTTGGTTTTTGGTTTCCGTAAATTCTTTTGAACCGAACCGACCGAACCGAAACCTGCCGTTTTAGCTAACCGAAACCAAAATCCAAAAATTATTAGCATAGAATTGATAGATATGGTCGAAAAACATTCCAAGAAAATAAGCCCAAAATTTTCTGGTTCTTCAAAAAAAATTTTAGAAAAAAAATTATAATAAGTCGTATCAGTTCAATTTTGGTGGCATAGCTCGGAAATTTTTTTACATCCAGTCTACAAAAGCTACACACCATTAATGCCGAACGGCACCCATATCACAATTATGAATTATGAGAAATTGCACCTAAAAAACGCAAAACTTTCGAATATTTAAAATTTGGTAGTTACAAAATTAAGAAAATGGTCTGGGCATAACAAATTTTTTCATCTCTTCGAGCTATTATATAAATTGGTACAATTTTAAATATCTATTAGGGAAAAGCAATTCATCTCTTCGCTTACGACCATACCACGTTGAAAGCACGCCATCCCGTCCGATCCGGCAAGTTAAGCAACGTATGGGCCTTCTTAGTACTGGAACGGAGACGTCCTGGAATCGAAGGTGTTGTAAGCTTTTTTCTTTTTTTTTTCAAATTTAAAATATTTTAAGTTATGTACGTACTGAACTTAATGTTATTATTGAATCTCTTTTTCCTTTGATATTTGATTACACTCTTATGAGGTTTGAAAAAGAAGCAGGTTGAGTGTCACTGTCTGTCAGTTGATGAAAAAATGAAAAAAAGTAATTATTTACAATTTTAAAAGTCATATTATTTGTTAATAAAATTTTAAAAAAATTATTCATTATTTAAAAATGAAAGAAATCAATTGAGTTAAACCGCGAAATTTGTAGGTTTGGCTTGGACTATAAGATTTTAAAAGTTCACAGATATTAAAAGTATTTTTAGGGTAGTATAAATTTCGACCGAAGAAATTCTACGCTATGAATTTGATACAATCTTGTCAGGATTTCGAAATGTTAAACAATTCATGAATCCCGACTAAAAGCTGGGAGAATTGCTTTTTTTTTTGAATCACAAGTATTTAATATCTTACGCCTGTCTATCTAGATAGAGCCAGCATTTTTCGAATGAAATAAACCCTGATCCCTAGAATTAATTAATTTTCAAAACATGGGGTTTGGTTATCAAAAATTTTGGATTGGTTAAAAATTAGTGTTGAGTTTATATTTTTTGGGTTGGGTCCGAAAGACTCCAGTGCCTAAATGGCAAACGGCCGAAACGTTGGGACGAAAAAGCCTTCCTAATAACGGATAATTCTTTCTTATTCAAGTTAACTTCTATGAAAGAAGATTTTGAAACTAAAACCTAGTTTGCGAGAACTAAAAATCGAAAATTTGCAATCCTAAACTCTGAAAAGCCTAGGTGGTTGTTGTTCCGTAAATTCTTTGAACCGAACCGACCGAACCGAAACCTGCGTTTTAGCTAACGCGAAAACAATAACCAAGAATTATAGCAATCGAATTGATAGATTGTGTCGAAAAAATTCCAAGAAAATAAACCAAATTTTCTGGTTTCTTCAAAAAAAAAATTTAGAAAAAAAATTAATAAAAGTCATAGATCAGTTCAAATTTATGGTGGCATAGCTCGGAAATTTTTTTTACTCAGTCGACAAAAGCTAACACCACTTATGCCGAACGGCACCATATCACAAATTAGTATTATGAGAAACTTCACCTAAAAAAACGCAAACTTTCGAATATTAAAATTTGGTAGTTACAAAATAAGAAAATGTCTGTGCAATAAACAATATTTTTTCATCTCTTCGCATTATAGTCTGATCTGGTACATTTAAATATCTATTAGGGAAAGAGCATATTTCCATCTCTCGCCGTTACCATACCACGTTTGAAAGCACGCCATCCCGTCCGATCTGGCAAGTAACAACGTTGGGCCTTCTTAGTACTTGGAACGAGACGTCCTGGGAATCGACAGGTGTGTGTAAGCTTTTTCTTTTTTTTTAAATTAAAATTTTAAGTATTCTACTAGAACTTAATTTTTATTGAACTCTCTTTTCTTTGATATTTGATACACTCTTATGAAGGTTAGAAAAAGAAGCAGGTTGAGTGTCACTGTCTGTCAGTTGATGAAAATAAGTAAAAAAAGATATTATTTTACAATTTTAAAAGTCATATTTTTTTGTTAATAATAATTTTTAAAATATTCATTATTTAAAAAGTGAAAGAAATATCAATTGATTAAACCCGGAAATTTTAGGTTGGCTGGACTATAAGATTTTAAAAGTTCAACAGATATTAAAAGTATTTTTAGGTAGTATAAATTTCGACCGAGAGAATTTACGCTTAATGACTTATGACAAATCTTTCAGGATTTGCGAATTTTAACAATTCATGAATCCCGACTAAAAGCCTGGGAGAATTGCTTTTTTTGAATCACAGTATTTAATATCTTACGCCTTTCTATCTAAGATAGAGCCAGCATTTTGCTCGAACTGAAAATCAACCCTGATACCCTACGAATAATTAATTTTCAAAACATGGTTTAGGTTATCAAAAATTTGGATTGGGTTTAAAAAAATGAGTGTTGAGTTTATTTATTGGGTTGGGTTCCGAAAGACCCAGTGCCTAAATGGCAAATATGCCGAAACGTTGGGACGAAAAGCCTTCCTAATTAACGGATACATTTCTTTCTATTCCAATTAGTAACTTCTATGAAAGAAGATTTTTGAAACTAAAACTAGTTTGCGGAGCAACGAAAATCGAAAATTTGCAATCCTAAACTCTGAAAAGCCTAGGTTGGTTGTTGGTTTCCGTAAATTCTTTTGAACCGCACCGACCCGAACCGAAACCTGCCGTTTTAGCTAACCGACAACCAATAACCAAGAATTATTAGCATCGAATTGATAGATTGTGTCGAAAAAAAATTCCAATAAAATAAACCCAAAAATTTTCTGGTTCTTCAAAAAAAAATTTAGAAAAAAAATTAATTAAAAAGTCACTAGATCAGTTCAAATTTAGGTGGCATAGCTCGGAAAGTTTTTTTACATCATTGTCCCAAAAAAGCCACCACTTAATGCCGAACGGCACCCATATCACACAAATTATGAATTATGAGAAAATTGCACCTAAAACGCAAACTTTCGAATATGAAAATTTGGTAGTTACAAAATAAAGAAAATGTCTGTGCATTAACAATATTTTTCATCTCTTCGATAGCTAGAGTTATAATCTGGTACCATTTAAATATCTATTAGGGAAAGCAATTTCATATCTTCGCTTACGACCATACCACGTTGAAAGCCGCCATCTCCGTCCGATCTGGCAAGTTCAGCACGTATGGGCCTTCTTAGATACTTGGAACGGAAGCGTCCCTGGGATCGAAAGGTGTTTGT
>JBDPZO010000563.1:0-28148 GCA_039877585.1 Heterodera filipjevi | reverse complement strand
TTTTTTATCTGCTGGCTGCTCAAAATGATAAGAATTTGATTGCTTCAAACAATTTATATTATGGTTAACTGATTTTGTTAGCAATTGGTTATGCTTAGAATTTTAAAAAATGAGGATTTTAGTGCCAATAAATACATTTTTTTGAACTCTGACGAGGATTATAAAAAATTTGAGATCGCAACTCTGATTAAATGAAAGCTCAAATTGTACGCTTCTGACTAACCTTGGAGGTACACTCGGAACAAATACTCGTAAAACACATGCACCCATTTGTGGTACTGTTTGCATATCTCTACAAATGGTATGGTTTCTTTTTTGGCGCAATTGAGAGCACTTGGCGTCACGCTAAAGAGTCTTTCTCAACGCATGGGCGAGTAAAAGCCCATGTACCGGGCAACCTTGCTCGGTATATGTTTATGAAAGCGGTTCGTGCCAAAGAAATCGATGCCACCGATGAATTTTTGAAAATGGCTGCTTTTATTTATGGCAAATCTGATGATAACGATAATGAAGAACCGGATTTGGAAGATGGAGAAATTTTTGAAGAAGATTAATGTGAAGTGGAAGTAGTTGTTTTGTGTTTTTTCTCTTCAATGAGGTCATTTTGTTGAGTAAATTTGTTGTTTGGTGCATTTATGGAGAATGGACGGTTGAGTCCCAAGCCATTTTGCCATTTCAGTACCGGGTCTGTAACTCTTCAGGGAATGGTTTCCGCCAATTTTTTTTTGCGGATTCTTACTTTACAGACCGAGAGGAGTCGATTGGTATATAATTTGTTCGATTTGGAGTCTGGGCCCTATGAACCATATTTACCGGAGTTTGTTCAATACAGGCTCGGGTCGTGATAGCCTCTGGTTTTAATATTTTTATTTTTTCTTGCTTATTTGCTGGAAATTGGGGTGATTTTACATAGTAAAAGTTCAAAGAATCCCGCAAATGTTGGGTTATCCCGGGCGAGAGTTTCTTGCTTACCCTAAAATCAAATCACAAAATGTCGCGCATATTTTATTGTTTTTATTTTCTTACCTTCTTTTTGTATGGGTTCGGCTTCAGCAATGTGGCGAATTTTTGTTCATTTGTGTTCCATTTTTTGCACTCTTCACAGCCCGACAAGAAAATGAAAATGCATTCGGCCGTAATGTTGGCATACTGTAAAATTTCAAAAATTTATTTTTTTAAATTAATTTTTACCAATTTTTATTTGGTATTTTTCTCACTTTTTTCTTCACTGCGTTATACATTGAGATGGTTCGCCCGTGGCCCGTGTTCAAGTGGAATTTGTGCAGAACATCAAACAAATAGTCCACACTGACAATCAGTCGCCCGGTGCTTTTTTCGGCAATAAAATTTTTGACCATTTCTAAATGTTTTTTTTTTCAAAATAATATATTAAAATAAAAAAAGTGCTATTAATTACGAATGCTTATTAGTGCTTACCATGATGAGGCCCTTGAACGCGAATTATTCGGTACTTTTTGTCAACATTAGCCAAAGTTGGTGGTACTTTGCCCCCATCTCGGCGAATACTTTCTACCAACTAAAATAAAAAATTTAAATAGCTATTTCCGCTTAGGTCAGTGAAATTCGAACGACAAATGAATGCCATAAAAACTTTTAATTGTTTTTGATTATTAATCATCATTAATTCAGGGTATGGTGGGTATTAGTGATGTTCGAGAGTCTCGGTCTCGAGTCTCGACTCGAGAAAAGTCTCGGGGTTTTTCTGGTCTCGGTCTCGAGTTTTTAGTCTCGAAAAACAAGACTATCCTACACCCCTAAAGATTGGCTTTTCGTTAGTTAGCAAAACATTAAATTAGGTTGAATTTTAAATTTGAATAAATAAGACATAATGCTAATTTTATTTAAATTTTCATTTATTTTTTCTTCAAAAAGTGTTCTTAAATCACATCCAAGTTTCAAAAATTTTCCCGGCGGCGCCTATCGGCACCGCCGGGGACAGGGGTGTCCTTGGCAAACCCAAAAACCGGGCGTGCAAGTTCGAAAATAGGGCAAAAACCGGGCTAAAATTTTCTAAAATAAGGCAAAAAATGGGTAATTTTTTAAGCCAATTCTTCCGCTGCCGTGCGATTCATCCGGAAGACGATTCGTCCGCCCGGCTAAAAAGTGCCAAAAACATAAAACTTTTTCAATTTTTTAACATCTGACATAGTTAATAAGAGAACTTATAAAAAATGCCAAAAGAAAAACTACAAAAATTTAAAGTGATTTTATGTTTTTGGCAAAAAGGGATCCGGTGGTGCCGATAGGCGCCACAAGAAAAATTTTGAAATTATTCACCGCAGACCTTTATATGATTTTAGTTTTTTTTTTAATTTTTTTAAGTGCGTAAGAAAAAATTTTGAAAAAAAGTCTCGGTCTCGGTCTCGACTCGAGAAAAGTCTCGGGTTTTTTCTGGTCTCGGTCTCGGTATCGAGTCTCGGGGTCAAGTCTCGGTCTCGGCCTCGAGTCTCGGGGTCAAGTCTCGGTCTCGGTCTCGAGTCTCGGGAAATTTTCGGTCTCGAACATCACTACTACCGGGTAGGGTTCCGGGTATTCGATTTTTGAAAAACCGGGTCCGGGTTCGGGTATTGAAAAAGCCGGGTAATCGGTCGGGTAGCCGAACCCGTCCAACCCTGGCTTAAAGGATTCAAAGTGTTTAACCGAGTGTCGAATAGTGTTCAAAATATACAAATGTCTAAAAGTGCCGGATGAGTGTCGAATCAATTAAAAACTAAATTTTTTAACATAAAAAATCCTCCATTAGTTTAATTGCATGTTTTATTAATTAAACAAATGAATCCAAAAACCTTGACATTTTAGTGCTAATTGCATTCGGATGGGCAGCTGAGAATCCTCACCCCGCGCTGGTGCATTTCTATTTTTAAAAAAACTCATCATAATTTTCTCAAAGCAACTAAATTACACAATCTTGGGATGGTCCGATAGATGGTTTGGACGAAAAGTTCATTGGCAAATTATTGATAAAAGATGAATTTTGCATTTTGGCACATTTTGCGATGGATTTATTGCAAAAAGCGAAAATAGCGAATTATTTGCCCAAAATGGAATTTCTTCAAATATTTGTTAAACAATTCTACAAATTGCCCACTTTATAGTCAAAATCTGTTAACAAATCACCCGAAAATTTTAAAAATTCCCCCGCGGCGCCTAAACTGCACCGCCGGACCCCTACCCTACCCTGAGAATTTCGAAAATGTTAAGTGTATGATGAAGATTTTCACTAAAATATCAAAGGTTTTGAAAGTTAATTTTGGAATCACATGTGTTGAGATGCAGAAAAAGCTTAGGGGAAACAAGAAATTCTTGAAAAAATTCATAATGGTGAAAAACGCAAAATATTTGCATAAACTTTGTTATGCCTTTGAAATCGATCTTGGCCGATCCGAGCCCTGCTTAAGCAAATTATTATTTTTTACCAATTAACGATCAATCACTTCTTCGTTGACAAAGAAATTTAAGAAAAAATTTTTTTTTTGTATACTTAGAATGAACGTTCAGTGAAAGCATGCTAAAATTCGATTTGGCTCTTATGCACTTTAAGCCCCACAAAAATTATTTTTTTCCTTTTCAAATAGAAAAATACCAATTTATAGGTTTTAAGAGTTGCTGATCACGACATTCATTTCGACCAATTCCGAATTCTTGCATTTGAATCGGTTTCGGGCAATAAATGTGTCTTGCAAATTTTTGATTTTCCGTTCGAATTTAAGTCAAGGGTTAAGAATTGGTCGAAATAAATGTCGGATTCTTGATCAGCGACCCTTAAGACCTATAAATTGTATTTTTCTATTCAAAAACAGAAAAACAATTTTTTGTGGGGCCTAAAGTGCATAAGAGCCTTCGATTTGAATATGCGCGAAGGTACGTATATCGGTTGTGAAATCGGAAAAGATTCATCCGATCTTTTTTTTTATTTAAAAAGTTTTATTTTTTAACAAAATTATTTTAAAATTATCAATATTCCTAGAAATTATCCTTCCTCATCTGATTGCTGAATTGGAGCAAATGCTTGAAGAGGGCAATTTGGATTATGCCCATTTTACTCGTAAAAAAAAATAATTGAATGGAAACTAATGAAAAAGGCACTTTTTGTAATTAAAAAATGCCAAAAATGGGAAGAAATTCAAAATCTGTGGAATGAATGGAAGAAAAAATATGACAAATCAAATGGAAACCCAGACAAAATTGCAGAAGGGAAAATAAAAAAGAAGAGGAGAAAAATGTGTAAAAAATTGAATCAGATATTAAAAGAAAATGCCAATTAGTGGGGCTAAATGATTTATTAAATGCCGACACAATGGACCTTTCTTAATCTGCCAATGTTAAAGATTGTCATACAAAAATTTGTTCCTACTTTTAGTAGCAGCAACCAATTAATTCGAAACATCCGCTAGACTCTATTATGTGTTCC
Source organism: Heterodera filipjevi (assembly GCA_039877585.1). Taxonomy (NCBI): domain Eukaryota; kingdom Metazoa; phylum Nematoda; class Chromadorea; order Rhabditida; family Heteroderidae; genus Heterodera; species Heterodera filipjevi. The sequence goes on along the minus strand of JBDPZO010000563.1, from coordinate 23,716 downwards.
CTAAAAGAAATAAAAAATTTCAAAAATTCGTTCATCTCTTAATAAAATTAAGAAGTCAAAAAAGCGGTATTTCAAACTTTTTTGTGCATTATCTTTTTTTTAAAATTGATTAGGTTGGTGCAAAAGTCCTTCCCCCTTTTAGTTTGAAAGTTCGTATTCGATCAATAATTATCTTTTCCCATCATTTGGCCAATTTTGCTCTATGTAATGTAATAATTTTTGAATCAGATGAAAGAATTAACTTTTAACAATATTATTATTCATTTTTGAATACGATTGGTTCTTCATGGTTAAGTTACCCCCCCCCCCGCCCTTTGCAAAAACTTTTTAAAGCTAACAATTGGGCTGATCACTGAGCTGGGATTTGTGTGGATATATTTTTTTGGAAAAGCCTATTCTTAGGGGTACATTTTTTACTTTTATTGCTTTTATGTTAAAATATTTAGAGAAAATGACAAAAAAAAGTCACAAAATCGCAAAAATAGAAAATAAAATAAAAACAAATGCTAAAGTCTTCAAATGCCGCTCCGTGGCCTTATCTTCGACTTTTTGAAGAAAATAAAATTAAACATCCTACTTTTGTTCAAATAGAACTTCAGTCCAGGCATTTTTTCTTCCTTTTTAACCCAATTCTGTCCGCTTTTGAGCATATTTGAGTTTAGGACCTATGGCCATATTTTACCAATATTTTATTAGTGGTCCAATTAATCACGACGTTTAGTCTATATCTTTTTTGCCCAACGGCTTTGAATTAGGGTTCAAAACTCGCTATCCGCACAGTACGAGTTTTACGGGTTTTTTATGGGAAAAACCAGAAAAAAGGGGAAAAAACCCGCATGCGGGTAAACGCACAAGCAATTTTTTGCTTGACCCCGTACGGGTTTTACGGGATTACCCGCTCAAATTAAAAAAAACCCGTTATCCGCATAGGCACTACCCGCATGCGGGTTTTAACCCCTAGTTTGAATAGATAAATAAGCTGTTCACTAATCCCCAAGGGATTGGGCTCTCACCTTGAGACTGCCTTTGTTGGGCTACCAGACATTTGGACAATGGTCATCTGGACAGATTAGGGCTATAAGGTGGAAATTTGGACAGTGAACATTTGGACGAAGTGTTCGCCGCATTTGGAGCCTGGATTTTCGGTTGGGGTTCATGAATTTCCTCTTTTTCTGGGGAGGAGAAAAGAATGCACTTTTGGTAAATGAAAAAATGGATGAGTCTACCAAATACGAAAAATGTGCCTGCCACTAAAGTGGCAAACATATTTCATTATAACCAGGGCTCCCAGCGAAAATTTACCCAAATAATACAATCATCAGAGGTCAAAAAAGATTTTGGGGTCCAATAAGGCCTTTTTCAATAAAAGGTTTAAAATTGCATTTTATTCAACTAAATCAAGTATTTAAATATATTTCTCTCCATTAATATTTTTTTTTGAGCAATTCCGGCTTTGAAATTTAAAATGAAAATTTTAATTCCGAGAAAGATAGAGACGGGGGTACCGATAGGCGCCGCCAGGAAATCTTTTTTGAAAATTTGAGTGTGTTTTGGAAAACTCGAAAAAATGACTAATTTTGGCAAGGTGGTGCCGTAGGCGCCACCGGGGGAAATTTTTAAAAATAAGACACAAATAAGACTGCTGAAATCAGACCTAATCTTAAAAATAAAACCAAATGGGAGTCCTGCTATAAACCATTCACATAGGTGGCATAGGTGGGACATTTTATGTGAAATGGAACAGGGATTTCCGGGTGTCCCGAAACCCGAAGCCCGGTTTTTTTTTTGCCCCGAAGTCCGAAACCCAACCCGTAATTTTTTTTGCACCCGTCATTTCTCTCGCCCGGAACAACCCTGAAATGGAATGCCCAATATTCGACTTCGGAACCTTTATTACTCTTTGGGTTTGTTTTACTGTCCAAATGATTTACCTTCACCTTTTTTTGTAAAAATTCAAAGTTTATTTGTGTTAAATTTGCCAATATTCAAGTAGGCATTGTTGCTTTTTTAAAGAAAATAAATTTTTTATTTTTTTCTTTACTCTGCTGGTGAAAAGAAAATGCCCCCCCCCCCCCCCCCTAGATACACCCTTGATTTGTTTTCATTTTGCCCTTTGCCCAGATTTAGATTGTTTTAGTCGGATTGAGATTATTTAGAGCGCCTCCCCTCGCTCCAATGAGCATCATGTTTAAAAGTAAAAAAATCAATTTTCTGCACATTAAACATTAAAATATGTTTGAGTTGGGTTTTTTTAAAACGACCCTTTCATCTGTAATTTAAGCAAAAGTGTTGATGGAATTTACTCTTCGCTTTCAGTTTCGTTATTTTATTTTGTTTCTAAAATTAAAAATATGTAAATCATTTAAAGCACCAAAATTGGTTCAAAATTTGGAGTCAAGAGCAATTCTGTAGAGATTTTGTGCTTTTCCCAGAAAAAATCTCAACCTCTTTTTTAATCTAAATTTACCCCTATTTTAAAGGCATTTTCGGAGTTTCCTATGTATTGAACGTCTTCATTATCATCCTCGCCCTGATTTTAAAAAATTATGATGGAAAAGTATAAAATATGGGAATTTTTGTAATTCAGGATTCGGTCCGTGTCCCAAACCAGATGTATATGTGCAAAGAAACTAAAGACATTTGCTATTTTTATTAGAGAATCTCTCAAAAAAAGTCGTCTCATCTTATTTGACTACATATTTAAACAACCTTGGAAAATTTTCATGGTCGCTTGAAATTCCAAAAAGTATCGAATTTGCTAATCCTCTCTTATGGGTGTATTTTTTAGGCAAATGACATAATTTTCGTCTAAAATATATCTAATTTCAAAATCTTAAATTTTTCGACATTTTTTTTAAGTTATTCGAAGTATGCCGGGCGGGCGCGCCGAACACAAAAGGAAATCACTTCCAAGATTTTCAATTTTTTCTCGTCGGCACCTCCGGATCCTTGCCCCCATCCTTCCCCTCCCCGCCCCTAATATAAAATTTTTGAATAATTCAAAGTCAACAAAAAAGCAGTCCAGCAAGTTAACAATTAAAGAAAAAAAAAACCTTTTAATATGTACTACTATATTTTGTTGGTATCAACAATAATGCACCAAACCATTAATAAAAACAGTTTTTCGAGTTGTTATTTAGGTTTCTTAGCTCTTATTCTTTCAATTGCACTCAAATGTTCGCAAATATTTTTGCGCTTTTCTTTTTGATTTTGGTGAGTTTTTTTTTGCATATTGCGATTATGGTAATCTGTTAATGACAAATTTAGATTGGTTCATTTCCTGTCGTCGATTCGAACGTCCTTACCTTGAATAATCGCAATATTAAATATGCATTTAAACAACATGAATTGGTGATTGTCAATTTTTATGCGAATTGGAGCCGTTTATCGCAAATTTGGAAGCCAATTTATGTGGAGGCTAGCGAAAAACTAAAGGTATGGCTTTTGTTGAAAAGCTAGGTATTTATCTAGTTTAAGTGGCCCAACAAAAAAAAAATTTTTTTTTTTTTTTTGTTTAAAAAGTCCTACAAACAACTTTCCTGGGGTTTCAGGGTCGCTGATTACAAATATCCTTTTTGGCTGAGCCATGTATTTAAGTCATTTATATTCCAAAAATCGGTACGGGATTCGGATTTTGTCGTAAATGAATATCACATCCATGATCAGCGACTGAAAACCCCGGAAAGTTACCAAAAACTACCTAGATGACCATACCCAGGAGTGAAATTCAAAGCTTTATTTTAAATGTCGATTCCTTCAGTTTGGGAAAAAAATGTTTCTGTCCTCATTAGGGCCAATTATTTGGTTTATCGCTGTGTTTCTGACTTAATTAATTATACAGGAAAATGGCCGAGTCCTTTTTGCAATGGTCGACTGTGAGGCCCAGCGTGAGTTCAACAAAAACTGTTCAGTTTTGGTAAAAATATTTTTCTTTAGCTCGCCTTGCTCGAATTTACAATGTCAAAAAATACCCGACCATCAAATTATTTCGTTTTGGTGAACCGATCAAAAAGGAATACAGGTATTTTTTTTGTTGGTATTCATCGTTTTCGTATCTCCTTGCAAATTAAAACAAAAAAAAAAAATTTTTTTTAGTTTAAAGGTCCTGTAAACACCTTTCCTGGGGGTTTTCAGGGTCGCTGGTCAAGAATATGATATTTATTTTACTAAATCCGAACCGCTGACCCGAACTCAAACCAAAAGTCGAAAATTCCGAAATTCAATTATTGATTGTAAGGCCAAAAAAAAGTTTAAAATACCAATATTGAATACAATAGGCTTTTTGGCTGACTTTCATGTATTTTAACTTATTTTAAGTCCAAAAATCTAATCTAAAATTTTTGGAATTTTGACTTTTTGTTCGATTTCTGATCTAATTACGGTGAAATAATTCAAACAAAGCAGTAAAAAAAAGGAAAAAGTAGCGCCAAGGGGACGATGAGTTTTATTTTTTTGCTATTGGATGAGACGGTTTGCCTTTAATTCTCAGGGGTCAACCTTCTGCTGATGCACTTTCGGAACACGTGCGCAGACAATTGTTAGAGTCACCCGTGAAAATCAGACGAAACGCGGTAATTTTATTTTTATTTTTTCCATTTGCAAATGCATCTTTCCCTTAAAGTGTAGGGAAGGAAATAAGGCACCGTAATTTTCGAAAAATTAGGCACCAAAATTAAGTAACTTCGAAACTTCATACCTATAAATGGTTTATTTTGACTTTTTTACTATGAGTCGAATTCTCAGTATTTATTTTTTTGGGATTTTCCCGTAAGAATACCTTGAGGAAGCCTTTTCGCTTTCGAATTTTAAATTTCAGTTTTTATGGGGTGAAATTGAAGAAAATGGTACCACTTCAAAAACCCGAGACTGAGATTTTACTACACGGTATTCACTCATACAAAACGTAAACCGCATTTTGCTGCAAAAATGGGGTCGAAAACAGTGGGGGAGCACGTTTCGGCGCCAGCAAACGGTCATTACTTTTTTCCGTAATAGTAAAGTTTATCCTTGAGAAAAAAAAAATAAAGTTTTTTAAAATGCTTAAAGATATGTTTCTGGGGGGGGGGGGGGGGGTTTCGGGGTCGCTAACTACGATTCGGCAACCCTTTCGACAAATGAACTCCTGACCCGTGTTTGAACAAAAAGTCTAAGATTCAAAAATTTAAAATTTTGGTTTTTACGTCAAAAAAGTTTAAAATAGCCATACTAAATCATCATCATTACGCTTTTTAGCTGACTTCTATATATTTGAGTCATTTAAATTCAAAAACCAAAATTTTAATTTTGATTATTTGTTTGAATTGGGTTCAGGGGATCGCACTTAGTCGAAATAGATACCGGAATTCGTGATCAGCAACCCCAAAAACTCCCAGAATCCTTTTGTAATTTCGTTTTTTTTTATGCTGCTTATCATTTTTATTACTCGTGCAACATTTGAAAAAATTTACCTATTTATAAAATACAACGAAATTTTTTTTTACAAACACCTACCTTTTTTGCGTTTTTTCATATGTTATTTTTTCAAAAATGGATCACTACAAAGAATTTTAAAATGAAATATATTTTTTAATTTAAAAATTATTTATATCTTTTACCATTTTTTTATTTAAGTCACAACTCCAAAAAAAATTTTCGCGCGAGCAATTGGACAAATTGGAACGCAAATTCCAAACGACAAAATACCATCCCACTTTTGATCGAGTACAATTGGCAAAAGAAACTGGACTTACAGAGAAGCAAATCAATGTGAGGGAGAGAGAGATAGGATTTTCAAATACTTTTTTAGCTTTTATTATTATTTTCCTTGTATTAATAAAAAAAAATAATATTTAATTAAGGTATGGTTCGAAAAACGAAGAGCCGAATGGGAGGTAAATTTTTAAATTATTATTTTCTAAATTGAGTTTTTGAGGTGTCTAAATGTATTTGGGATCTTGAGAAATTTCATATAAGTTTAACAGACCCATCAAATCGCTGTTTCGAGAGTAATAATTTTATATATAAATACATAGACACTATCCATAAAACAGTCGGGTTTGAACAAAAAAAAAAAACTTTATAATTTTCTTTTTATGCTCTTATGTTATTGGTCTCCTTTTTAAATAAATAGAAATGCCATGAAAATAGGTTCACCATCTGTTTTTAGTAATTGAGCCACACTTGTGTAATTATTTTGAAAGCAGACACAATAAGGGGCACGGTCTAAAAAAATAACAAATAATTTACATTTGCTTCAATTTTTGAGGCTAATCAATGAGAAATTTATCTCTTTTAACTTTCCTTTTCACTAAGGATGAAACATTTGTTGAATGGAGGTGCAAATTTTTGAGAACGAAGATGAAGAACAAAAGTGTGAGGATTCAAAAGAAGAAAAAGAAGAAACACAACAACAACAACCAATGGAAACAAACAACGCGCCTAATTGGCCAATTCTTAGTTTAGCAGTTCCTGCCGTGTATGTTTTTTAATGATAATTTGTTGTTGTTTTTTTTTTTGGCTATTTCCTTTATCCTTTTCCAGTGTGGTCGTGTCAGTGTTGGCATATCTTTTCATCACTACAAAATACCCAACTTTGGAAGCACCGGCTGGAAAAGACATTGGCCCACCGCCTACTGTTGTTGGCCCACCGCCTACTGTTGTTGGCCCACCGCCTACTGTTGTTGGCCCACCGCCTACTGTTGTTGGCCCACCGCCTACTGTTGTTGGCCCACCGCCTACTGTTGTTGGCCCACCGCCTACTGTTGTTGGCCCACCGCCTACTGTTGTTGGCCCACCGCCTACTGTTGTTGGCCCACCGCCTACTGTTGTTGGCCCACCGCCTACTGTTGTTGGCCCACCGCCTACTGTTGTTGGCCCACCGCCTACTGTTGTTGGCCCTAGTGAAGGACAAAGCGTCCCAAAAAAGGGAACAGACAAAGGTGAAAATCAATAAGCACACCCTAGATTTTTTTAAATTTAAATTTCTGAAAAAAAATTTTTGCCAGCGTTTTGAAAAATCTTTTAAGAAAAAAGCCTGCTTTGGGATTTTTGCCAACGATACAGAATACCGATTCCGGAAATTTATGTAGAACCCGAAAGCTCTCTTAAATAATTTATAAGGTTAGGGAGTGTTTAATAGAGCTGTACGATACTTAGAATGATTTTCAATTTACAAAATTTATTGTTTTCGCGAAAATTTGCGATAGTCAAATGACCAAGAATTGAATTTAGGCAAAACGCAAAAAAGTGGAAAGTGTACAGCGGAGACCAGCAAAGTCGTCAAGCGTTCTAAGGTGTTTTGTTTTTTCATTGGCAATGGTCATTTCTTGACATGTTTTCTTTAATTATTATCATTTTTCAAAGGGTCATTCCGGGCGGGAAGTTCATCTGCCCATGCATAGAGAGTATCCGGAGCCCCAGCCGCCGAAGTCATCGTACTTTTTGTCGGTGAGCCAATGGTTCCGAGGTGGCAAATGATGTTGGAAGGAAGCGATGTCATGGCATTTTGATCTTAGCATCTGATGTTTTTTTTTTGTTTAATAATTCACGTTCCATAAAATCTCATTGTTTCAAATGACTGTTTTCCCTTTACAAAATTCTTTTCTTTCCTCTAAAAGATAGAACAAGAAAAGTTTCATTCTAAGAAGATGCACATCAGGGATGGAAGCCGAAGTCCAACAAATTTTCGTAAATCAGTCTTCGGGGATTCAAAAAAATTCAGAAACCTCGGTCTGGGCTATCAGGTGTAGCGACTCACAAGCCATTTGAAAGATTTTTTTTTGGATAAAAATATGTAAGAATTATGTAATTTTTTTCGCGGCTTTCGCTTGTCAGAAATGCACGAAAAAACCGTATTTTTAGCCCGAAATAATTCATTGTCACTATGTGCCACTATAAATCACTAATTCGAATTTTTCGCCGCTAAAATATTACGTTTTGGTTTTTTTTAACTATTTTTTGCAATTCGGCTTTTTTGAGAAATTAAAAAATGCAATAAAAAAGAAAACTTCTCTTATTAAAGGAATTTCTTCTGTAAAAATTAAGATACAACTTACTTATGTTATATTATGGTGAATGGTGATCAATAGAGCTAGTCGGGATCGGGACCAGGGCTGGACGTAATTACGAATTACGGATTACGGAAATTACGGCCTTTTTGGAGTTACGGATTACGGATTAAGGATTTTTGGGATTTTTTTGTAATTTGATCCGTAATGTAAGATTATTTTTTTATAAAAAACCAAAAAAAATTTTTTGTGCATAATCTGCGCCTATGTCCAAACCCCGTTCAAATTAATTTTAACCAGCCCAATAACAAATAAAGCTTGATAAACGATACCAAACAGCATTTTGTAGTACTTTTAAAAAACGAAAGTCGAATGTTTGTATAAATGGTCATTATTTCAAAAATTCTCGAATGAAATTCTTGGCCACAATCTATTCATAACATCCATTTACAAATTAACAGATTTTTTTGGATCTTAAAAGTTAAATCTAAAGTGAATTTTAGGATATAGGCGCAAATGTCCGCGGCGCAAAAGTCCGAGGCGCAAATGTGGGGTAACCCAAAATACACCCAAATTACCAAATTTTCCGTCGGCCCCTCAAAATTATTTTTCCATTTTAAGTGCAATGCTATATATACAAAAGAATTATTGTTTTTGACACCAAAATCTTATTTATTGACCAGTGAAGTTCTTAGTTTAAAAAACCGATCGAGCTCTGTTTTGGGGCCACTGGCGTTTGGGCGCCCGTGTTTGGGCGCCCGCGTTTGGGCGCCCGTTTTTGGGCGCCCGCGTTTGGGCGCCAATAGCGTTTGGGCGCCCGTGTTTGGGCGCCAGGAATTTTTTCAATATTTTCCATTACGGAAAAAATAGGACAGTAAATTTCATAAAATATTGTAAAAACTAAAAATGGGTTTAGTTAATATGGTAAACTCCTTTTTGAAAAGAATTTTTAAAAAATTTTAGGTCATAAATAACATGCCTTAAGGGGTTTTCGGGGTCGCTGATTATGAAAATGATACTCATTTCACTCAAATCAGAATCCCGAACCTGAATCGAGCATTTAGTCGAAGTTTGCATTTTTAAGATTTTTTTTTTGATTTTTTCAACACAAAACCGTGGAGCTCTTCTAACGCAGCCACATTCAATGCGTACAGAACAATATAATGTATCAAAAAAAAATAAAATTTGACTGAATTCGCATTCGGGCTTCTGATTTGGTCGAAATGAATATCATTTTCGTGATCAGCAACCCTAAAATTAAGACATGTTATTTATGACATTTCGTACAGCACTGCTTCTGACCCTGCCAAATGTTCCTTCGCACGATATAAAATTAAATTTATTTAAAATTTTCAGCTTTTGATTCCATAATGGAAAATGTCGAAAAAAATTCTGGCGCCCAAACACGGGCGCCCAAACGATACTGGCGCCCAAACGCGTGCGCCCAAAAACGGGCGCCCAAACGCGGGCGCCCAAACGCCCTGTACCCCTGTTTTGGGTAAAGCTAATTTTTTTTTTTTTTTGAATTTTCAATATTTTCTCAAAATCCTAATCGGCGAGCCGTCACGATTCGCGACTTTTCAGAGGAACATGCAAAACAACAAATTTTTGTCATTTCAATTTTAATGCATGAATCATGCTTTGTTAAAAAATTTCCTGGGTTTTTCGTATTCCGGTTCCCGGGTTCTTTTCCCGTCCCGGTTCCCGGTAAAAATCATTTCCCGCACAGCCCTATTCTTCATCATAATTTGCTTTTAACCGGTTTCTCAATTGAATGATTTTTGTTTTTAAGAAAAAACTTTTTGAAAATTACGGATTACGCCAAATTACGGCCTTTTTGGACCTCCGTAATTACGGATTACGGATGGCCGTAGGGAGTCCGGTCCCGTTTTTTGAACTCCCAACTCCCGATCCCGCTCCCGTAAAATTTTTTTTACCTAGCTCTAGTGATCACTAAAGACAGGATTTTTAGGTGCTAAAAAATATTAAAATAGTTGCCAAAAATGTTAAAAAGGTGATAAAAATTTGACTAAAAATGCCGGCAATCTCTAGTGGTCACTAGGGGGCGGACTTTTAGGCACGAAAAATTCAAATAGGCACCTAAAATAGGCACGTTAAAAAGACATGAAAAAGGCACAAAAATATAAAAAAGGCAAAAAATTGAAAAAGGCAGCATTAAAAATTGTTTATTAAATATTTTCAAGCATGAAAATGTTAATTTTTCGCTGTTTCACTTACATTGGGATTTTTTGAAAATTTCTTAGTGTAAAACTCATTCAATTAAATTTTTCGTAATTTTTCAAATTGATTCATATTTGGCAAAGAAATTTTCAACTTTAGGTGTTGATTTTTTTAGAAAAAGTTTCAGGTTTGGGGGGGGGGCTATGAATAAGCCATAAATATTTATTATTGTAAATATGTCAATAATTTAAATATGAAAAAATGAAAATAAGTATTTGCTTTTACTTTTATAATTAAGTCTCTGTCTCGACTCGAGAAATTTTAAGTCTCGAGTAGTGTAATACTCTTTATATCTCCTATCTTAAATTTCCTGGTGCCCAAACTTGCCCCTGCGCTATGAACAAAGGAGTTCAAAAGTAGTATTTCTGCGTTTAAGTTTTTCGATTTGGAATTTTTATTCAAAAAACAAAAAAAAAACAGTAAAAGAGGTCCGGCCGGGGAAAATTTTAAAAAATTGGGTGTATTTTGGTAACAGATTTTGCACCAAAAAGACCGTTTTTGTAAGTTTTTGAGAACCATTTTGCGAAAACATAGGCGAAAAGGGACCGACTGAGCAAAACTTTGGAAATTTTTGGATATGGTTTGCTAATCAATTTTGGCCTAAAATGGCCATTTTAGAAGATATAGGGAATCATCAAACATTATCAATTAAAATAAGGAAGCTCGGGTTTATGGACTGGAATTTTCTAGGGCTGTGCGGGATCCTGGTTCCCGACTCGGGAAATTTACCGGGGTTTTCATATTCACGTCCCAGTCCTGGTTCCCGGGTTTGTTTCCCGGATTTCGGGAATCTTTGAGGTCAAAGACAGAAAGACCCATTTGCAATGCAATGCGCCGAATTATTTATATTTAGAATTAAAAAATGCAATTTAAAACGTAAATAAACCTTAAAAAAATTAAAAATTAACCCAAACCCACATTGCATATGCATGACAAAGTTTTATGCCAAAGGGTTTCCCTACAATTTGAATTTAGAACTTTAATTATTTTTTTGTTTCTGCCGAATGAATCTTGAACTAAATCAGGGCTGTTTATGTTAGGATTTAGTTTCAAAATTTTCCCCGGCGGCGCCTAACGGCACCGCCGGCCTCTCTAACAAATTATTTTTCTATTTTATGTGCAAGGCAAAGTAGCGAAATTTACAAAAGGGTTATTGTTTTTAAACCAAAATCTTATTGTTGACCAGTGAAGTTGTTAGTTAAAAAAGCCGACAACTCTGTTTTGGGTAAAGTTAAATTTTTTTTTTTTTGAATTTTCAATATTTTCTCCAAATCGTAATCGGCGAGCCGTACACTATCCGTCAATTTTCAGAAGAGCATGCGAAACAACAAATTTTTTTGTTATTTCAATTTGGATGCATGAATTAGCTTTGTTTAAAAATTTAGGCAAAAATTTCCCGGTTCCAGGTCCCCAACTCGGGAAATTCCCTGGGTTTTTCGTATCCCGGTTCCCGGGTGGCATTTCCCGTCCCGATTACCGGTAAAAATTATTTCCCGCACAGCCCAAGAATTTTCAAACGCAATGAAGAGGGAATCGACGAGAATTGGAACGAGGACAAGGAGTAAAAATTTCCTCTTTGTTCCGCCTTAATTTTTGAAAAAAGAATATATTTCTTGTCGTAAAGACTTGCAACAGAATAAAAAAAGCAATTTTGAAAAAACGAAATAAAGTCGAAAGCTAATTTTAACTCAAAAAATGTAAATTTAGATATTATCATTAGGGATGGGATTTATATGTAAATACAACATATTTTTTTCCTGGATTCTCCATGCTCTGAATAGTAGGAAAAACACTTTCTTTTTTGCATTTGCTTATAAAAGTTGGGACTTTTATTTACATGTTTTTACATATTTAGGGGTTTTTCTACATATAACATATGTACCAGGGATGCCGCCGATCTCAGATTTGAAAAATCGGAAAAAAGTCCAAAATAAGGCCTTAAATAAGTACGAAAATATAGCGAAATAAGTGCGAAAATAAGCATGAAAAAATTCCAAATTTAGGGGTATAATTTTTCAAATTGCTTTTTTTATAGTTAAAAATAAGATACATTTCAAAATTTTCGGGCAAATCCTTTTTAATATTTTATAAAAATTTTTGTTATAAAAAAAATTTTATTTTTGACAAATTTTTTTGGGTTTGAAAAGTCCTTTCTTAGGGGTGTATTTTTTGAAATTTTTTAGGCCGATTCTTAGGGGTGCATTTTTTCATTTTTTATTGTATTTTTCTTAAGAAATTTCCATAAAATCCTAAAATAGTCCTTTGAAAATTTAAAAATCGCGAAATAAGTGCGAAAATAAGCACGAAACGCCAAAATAAGGGCAAAAACTTATTTTAAGTGCGAACATCTAAAATATGCATTTTTAAGGGCAAACATCCAAAATAAGTTTTTCTAAGTTCGAATAAGTGCGTTAAAACGAAAGTTTTTCGAACAAAAAATGTGTTTTTCGTGCATTTCTCGTCAAGTTAAAGCCGCAGAAAAAATAAGCAAAAACTTAGAAATCCTCACCCTAGTGATGAGAATTATCATAATTTTGATGTTTTTACGGTTGATGAATTTTTTTTGAAATGATAATTTTTAGGTTTTTTTTTTAATAGAATTAACAATTCTTTTATAATTTTTTTTAATTCGAAGTATAATTCCCAGATATGATGAGAATTATCGTCATTTTGATTTTTTTACGGAGCAATATTTTTTTTTAAGATAACATCTCCAAAAATGATCCTTTAAGACTACATTCCGTCGACAAATTATACCTAAATTTTCAAAAAAAATTTCCCCCGGTGGCACCTATCGACAATTAAATTTTCTTAAAATCTAAAAAATGCAAAGATTTGACATTTTTGGTGCAAAATCTGTTACCAAAATATACACAGATTTTAAATTTTCCTCCGGTGGCGCCTATAGGTACCACCGACTCTCGTCTCTAAAAATTTATACTTTTTATTGAAGTTCGAATAATTTTTTCAAAAATGATCACTGATGTTTTTGCCAGCAAAAGATGATTTTGAAAATTTTTATCTGGGAACCCTGAAGAAAAAAAAGTCGAATTATTCCATATCACTTGCCACGATAATTTAGGCTCTTTATTCTTTTTTCGGCTTTTTGAAATTCAAAGGAGCGTGGGGCAGGTGGTGCCGATAGGCGCCACCGTAGAAAATTTTTTGAAATTTTTTGGTCAAAGATTTTGATCAAAAAAGCTTAATTTTTGGAGTAAATTTTGAAAAAATTCAAAAATTAATTCCGATTTTTTTTCCGATTTTTCCCCAAAAATATCGGAAATCGGAATTCCGATGCCTCAAATTTTTCTCGGAAATCGCAAAATCGGAATTCCGACCCCAAAAACATCGGAAATCGGCGGCATCCCTGATATGTACATATTTTCTTATATATTTCGGCATTTTTCATATTTTTAGGTTTTTGAGAAATGAGATTTACGGCCGAAACCTTGAAAAATTTCTGATTTGTAAAAGAAATGACCATTTCTACTGCTTAAAAATGGTAAATAAAATTTTTTTGTACCTATTTGATGCTATTTTGGCATTTTTATTTACATATTTTCGTATATATTAGGGGATTTTTATACATATTTAATACATATTTCGGCATTTTTAATACATATTTATTTACATATTTTGCGATTTTTCTTACATTTAAATCCCATCCCTAATTACCTATCTTATAATTTCAGTGGGAAAAGATTAACAGTTTTGTCATGATAAGTAAATTTAAATTATAGACCTGGAATTTTTCAAAATCCAAATCAGGATTAGGAACAGGAATATGGAATCTTCCTGGACCGGACGGACCGGATTAAAATCCTGTTTTTACCGGAATCCTGACCCGGGTCCAAAATTTTAACTCGGACCCTGTTCAGGATTTCTCAAAAAATAAAAATAAAAAAACGATAAAAAATAAATTCTTCCTAAGCTTAAAGAAAGTTCAACAATGAATGATTTGAATATTATGGCTTTGAAAGAGTCAATTATACCAAAGGTACCCAGATAAAAATTTAAAAATTAGCATATACATATTTTCGGCTTTTAATAATTTAAAAAAAAAATAAAAGGGACGGGGCAAGTGGCGCCGATAGGCGCCACCGGGAATAATTTTGAAAATTTGGAGGTATTTTGTAAACAGATTCTCCCAAAAACGCAATTTTTCTCAAGTCAATAAAGAAAATCAATAAAAAAGGGTCGGGCGACTGATTTCGGGGCGAGTAAAATGCCGCGAGTCTTTGTGAAATAGGAACGAACTCTGTAAAAAAATTTAGAGATTCTTGAAAATTTCCTGTTTTTCTTTTTTGCTGTTCAAATTCTTAATGAAGTAAATCGCTTAAAAAAATTTCTATTTCAAAATTAAAAAAGTGAAATCCGTGAAACTATGGTCAAAAATTGAGACCCTTTTTCAACAATATTAGTTTTCAGCTACAGCGCACAATGAAGGTGACAGCGGTTGGATGGCCAAGATAGCGAAAATTTTTAGCCAAAATTATCGAGATTGCTTTACCCGGAAGAAAATCTACCAAGAGACCTTTGTGACAAGTTTAATATTTTTAGTACTTTTAACTGCCTAAAAATACAGAAAGTTTTTTTCATGGTTCTACATTATTATGTTCATCTAGGTAAGAAAATGTATGTATTCGGAACCCACCCCGTACAAAAAAATGTTTCTTTTGATACGAAAACGTAATGGCATCAAAACTACAATACAAAACCATGATTAGACAATACTAAAACAAAGAATAATGGAAAGAAAAAAATGAACGGAATAGGTACATGCCCGTACTGCAACCCGTACCATACCATGTGCGGAACCGGATATGGAGTGACGTCAAAAAAAGGCCATACCCCCCGGAATCATTATCCAAGATTTGGAACTTTGCGCGTAATCTTTGGCATTTGAGGAAATTCCCGAATCAGAAAAACATTTGTTAATGCCTAATGTTCAACGTTCAAAAGAAACATTTTTTTGTACGGGGTGGGTTCCGAATACATACATTTTCTTACCTAGATGAACATAATAATGTAGAACCATGAAAAAAACTTTCTGTATTTTTAGGCAGTTAAAAGTACTAAAAATATTAAACTTGTCACAAAGGTTTTTTAAATTTTTATCTGGGTACCTTTGGTATAATTGACTCTTTCAAAGCCATAATATTCAAATCATTCATTGTTGAACTTTCTTTAAGCTTAGGAAGAATTTATTTTTTATCGTTTTTTTATTTTTATTTTTTGAGAAATCCTGAACAGGGTCCGAGTTAAAATTTTGGACCCGGGTCAGGATTCCGGTAAAAACAGGATTTTAATCCGGTCCGTCCGGTCCAGGAAGATTCCATATTCCTGTTCCTAATCCTGATTTGGATTTTGAAAAATTCCAGGTCTATAATTTAAATTTACTTATCATGACAAAACTGTTAATCTTTTCCCACTGAAATTATAAGATAGGTAATTAGGGATGGGATTTAAATGTAAGAAAAATCGCAAATATGTAAATAAATATGTATTAAAAATGCCGAAATATGTATTAAATATGTATAAAAATCCCCTAATATATACGAAAATATGTAAATAAAAATGCCAAAATAGCATCAAATAGGTACAAAAAAATTTTATTTACCATTTTTAAGCAGTAGAAATGGTCATTTCTTTTACAAATCAGAAATTTTTCAAGGTTTCGGCCGTAAATCTCATTTCTCAAAAACCTAAAAATATGAAAAATGCCGAATGGCCACTTTGGCGTGGCCGTTTTGGCGTGGCCATTTTGGCGTGGGCCATTTTGGCGTGGCCATTTTGGCGTGGGCCATTTTGGCGTGGCCATTTTGGCGTGGGCCATTTTGGCGTGGCCGTTTTGGCGTGACATTTCAGCGCCAACTCCTATTTCCGCGCCCGACTTTTTTTTTAAATAATTTAAGAAATTAAAAATCTGCTCGAAGTTAAAAACCAAGCTCATATGTATAATATGAAATTGATTTCGGTAAACTTTCATTTTTATTATCCACGACCTTCATATTTGAACAAAAAATAACAAAACAATATTCATAAAATATAAAGCAAGTGAATAAATAATTAATACTCGTATATTTTTCATTGAGCTGGATTCAATCGGCCAATTACGGATACAATTATGTGCGATGCCGCGAAGAAATTCAACGATGTTCAACGGGTCAAATCTCTGAACGGGACATAGCGTCTCCGAAAAAAAAATTGCAAAAAATCTTTGCCTTTTTTTGAAATTCAAGAATTGCCCTTTAAATTCCAATGGATTTTGTGCCAAATTTAGTGTTTTGAGTTATTGTGGTACGCAACAGAACTGCTCAACAAAAAACTTCTGCTCAGATTAGAGCTGTTTAGCACAACCTCACGCGCCGCCATTCTTTCTCACAACTCTCAGCGAACGTTGGCTTCGGACCACGGATTGGAGTGACTTCCAGGGCAAAATGAAGCGGATAGGAGTGATAAAGCGTGTCACTCTTACACACGAATTGGCAGGTCAACCTTAGCAAAACGAGGACAGCAACAAACCAACCCGGTGGGAATACAGACTAAACGCATACGGTGGGGATGAATAAATGTAATGCAGTAAGTGTCGATTTGGGAATGACAAAGAATCAATCGGTCACCGATTTTGCCAAAAAAAATTCACCGTCTTTGTGCCATTTAAGTCATGATTTTATTATGTGCCGAGTTCAGAAGCTGATTTGAGCAGCGTGTTGTGCCTCTGTCATTGCCCTTTATTTTCCGCCATCTCTTCACCGCTTGCTTCGTAATTTTTAGTCGGCCCATCTTCGTCAATATTAGACAGATGGATCTTCTCTTGCCATATATTAACCCTGGAAAAGGTTTGATCAGATATTTTTTATCATTGGGTGACATAAATTGAGTCGTTTCATAAAACTCTGTCAAGTATTAAAGGCAATAATTTTTATTAACAATTTAAATTTTAATTAAAAAAATCCATTCATTTGAAATTGTCCTATTCCACAAGTTCTAAAATAGAAAGATATTAAAACAATTTTGTCTAAATTTTGATTTGCCAAGTGCAACTTGCGTAGACTCAGCTCTGTCCACGCCGTTAATTACGATTGAGAAGCTTAAAGCAAGAAATTTAATTGCTGTCGATGGCCACCTGTTAGGGCAATTCATCCAATTGTTTTCGTCCCAACACAGTCTCTCCATGCTCGGCATTCGTTCCGCCAGGAGGCAATTCCAAAAGCTGTATGAATTCTTGGAAAAGTCCAATGACCGGAAAGAATATAAATGGGAAAACAGAAAATGGGGCACGGAGCACAACTGATTGGAAGACAGATCCATACGTGAAATAGTGTGAAAAGACAATGATTTACTGAAAATATCGATGGATTGAAAAAAATTTGAGTGCGAAGCAGTGTTCGGACTTGGGCGTTTTTCTCATACTTCATACTCATACACGTAGTATGAGTATGTGTACGAGTAAGAAGTATGAGGTCCGAACACTGGTGCGAAGTAATCAATAAGCCATTATTAATTGGTTTGAAATATTCTAAATTTTAGTAAAAAAAAACAAAAGGCCGGCGAATAGGAAAAACAAAAGTTAGTTATTTTTAGATGCATCCAAACCTAGGGCACTAGAACGCATATGCTCCAAATTTAGTCATCTATAAAAAAGATAAGGTGCCCTAATTTGGCTCGCTTCAGATATAGTTGCCCCATTTTTGAACCATCCCCCCCCCTTCCAGTTTCGAAGCCCACCCTCTTTCCGCGCCCTTATCTTCATTTATTGTAAAGAACAGTCGTTCGTAAAACAAAAAGATTGATCAGACTTTCTACGAAGGGCAATGCTCGAGAATGGTCCCTGAAAAAGCAACCGTTGGGATTTCTGCTAACATACCTTTGATAACCTTTTTCTATCTTTTGTCTTGGACTCCTGCTACTGTTCAAACAGTATTCGTTGGCATGATGGGACATTTGTAGGAGGAAAGCCCAACCATTTCGCAGTTACTGTATTCACCGTTGTTCGCAAGCATCCCCCTCAGAGTTCGTGATACTATTCAAAAAAATATCGAAAAAGTCGATTTAATATAATATTCTTAAACAAATTCAGCGCAAAAAAAAAAATTAAAAGCGCCAAGCCGCGCAAATATGTCTTAATGTTTCCGGTGTCTTTTTTCTATAGCATTTCTGTTTTTCAACGATTTTAGATGGATCCGATCGTCAATATGCCGAAGCTTGCAATCGGAAATTTAAAATTTTTTGGTTAGGCTCATCCGCACATTTGGAGATTCATTAATGATTTGAGAAAGATACAAAAAAAAAAGGTCCTTAGCCATGAAGGCAGGTTAAAGAGGCCCAAATACCAAGAAGCAGATGGACGGATTCTCGTAAAATGCAAATTATGACACACTTGCGCGGCTTGGCGCAATTATTTATTTGCGCTGAATTTGTTTAAAAATTACTGTCTTAAGTCAACCCTTTCGGTATTTTGTTTTTTATTTTTTGAATATTATCGGCGATTTTCGTCTGTCGGCGAGTCGTAATGTACCCGTTTGATCCGTTCGCTCTGGTCAACTTACGAGCTTCTCCCCTCCTGATCAGCGGCGATGAAATTACAGACAAACATAGCCCTCCCCGCAACGTGAGTTCTCTTCACCGGCACTTGAAAAACAGCGATTTTTACGGTCCTTCAGAAACCGAAAAGAAGATTAGACCTCCTCTGAAAAAAGCAGACAAAAATTAAAAAATTTCTTAAAATGAAACAGCAAATTTCCAGCAAAAGTGAATTGCTTTAAATTAAGAATTTTTAATTATTCAAACAATGCACAAAAGCCTTAGGCAATTTCAAAAAAAAAAAGAATTAAAAAATATTCTCCCTTTTTCTTAATTTTGTTTCCAATATTGCCTGCTTTTTCTGCTCGGCCTCATGTCCGCATCAATGCGCTCAATAGTGCCAATTAATTGGGTGGCCACTGATTGTTGCCCGCTCATTTGGACAATGAAGCGCTGAATGGCCGTCCGGGTTCACATAAAAAGGTCGGCGCCGTTTACCATCAGCAGCTCAACAACCACACAATGGCCCATGGAAGAAGCCAAGCCCAACGGCGTTTGACAGTGTCCCGCGGACCGGCAGCAACATCGACATCAACTTCAGAATTGCATTTCATGCAAAAAAAAACATTTAAAATTATTATAAAATACGGAATTTCTGATCACCTCCGGACTCAATCAACTTCTGTGCGCATTTCATCCGCGAGCAGTCATTGTGTTTATGTTGTGCACATTTATAGGTCCTAAAGCGGATTTCTTCTGCTTCAATTTAGAGCAGCATCAAATTGTTATATTTTTACAAAAAATGTTCGGCGATAAAAATTCGTTCCAGATATTTTCTGAACAAAATTGTTTTTTGCAGCATATTTGATATGTTCGCAGTTTTTTAAATTGTTCAGCTCTGCTTTGAGATATAAACTTTTAATCGGGAAAAAGGAAAAGGTCGGCAATGACGATAGGCGAACCCCCAGGGTAATTTTGAAAATTTGAGGATTGTTAAAAAATTTCTTATTTTTTTTTTTACCTCAGAGTAAGAAAAAAAGAGATAAATGTCCTAATTTGAAATAAAGACAAATGGCACACCTTGTTTAAGTCCATATCAAATTGTAAAAAAATATGACATTTTTTTCCAAAAATAGGTCTTCGGCATTTTTTTTATTCTATTTTCGTACCTTTTGTTTTTTTGTGAGGCTTTTGAGCATTTATCAATTTTTTTTTTTTATATTTCTTTAATTCTTCGTCTGCGTTCCAAGTCAAGTAATGAAGAAGTGCAACTTGTTGGCTCATTATCAATAATTTACAGATCTCGAGATTGCCCTTTTCCCTGAATTTAATTATCTTGGAATTTTAAAAATACTAGGAGTTTTTACATTAAATTAAATCATTGCTTTTGTATGAAATATTAAAATTTTTGGACAATTATTTCTATCAACATCGTCAAAACATCGGATTCTTTACGTCGATTCATTTGTATGGGTCAATGCATTGGACTGGTGTCCGGACAATCCGTCAGTGAAAAATCCGCCAGAGGACAATCCGTCAGTGGAAAATCCCTCACTGAAGGACAATCCGTCAGTGAAGGACAATCCGTCAGAAAAATGGAAAAAAAGTATTTATTTCTTTATTAAAAAATTATTCATAATATTTTTAAATTTGACAATAATTCACGAGATCTTTGGTTTTTAGGAACTAAAATTACCCAAATCGCTAGGATTTAGTACCTTAAAACTTAAAAATGCGAAAATAATTACTTTTCTTATTTTATTTTTTAAAAATGTTTTTTTTTTCTGACGGATTGTCCTCCACTGACGGATTTTCTACTGACGGATTGTCCTCTAACGAATTGTCCTTCACTGACGGATTGTCCTCTGACGGAATCTCCACTGACGGATTTTCCAATGACGGATTGTCCTCTAACGAATTGTCCTTCACTGACGGATTGTCCTCTGACGGAATCTCCACTGACGGATTTTCCAATGACGGATTGTCCGGGAGCCATTGGACTACCCCTCTCGTTAAGAGTTTAATGAATCAGCAACGGTGCTAGGTCGTTTCCTAAAAACCGCCACTTTGGGCGTTTCCTAAAAGCCGCCAAACGGGCGTTTCCTAAAAACCGTCACTTGGGGGCGTTTCCTAAATTCCGCCATTGTGCAGATTTTTAGACAAAACATTTCATAACTTTGCTCAAACACAACAGAATTGCATAATCTTGCCATTGCCCAATAGCTACTGGTTAGTTCTATTAGCATTTCAAATTTCAAAAAATTTGATTGCTTTTATGACAATGAAAATGATTTTTTTGAAATTTTTATGGCTACCACTTTCTTAAATCTCAATCAAATTATCTGAATTTTGGTAGTTTAAAAGAGGTATGTCATTGTTAACGTTAAAAGTGTCCAAGACGTAGCAAACATACAAAGAAAAGAAAAATTTTTATATTTTTAAATTATTGCGCCGAAAAGTCCGTTTTATAACGTGCGCCGAACCGGCTGCGCCGAAAAACCTGCGCCGAACCGGCTGCGCCGAACCGTCCGCGTCGAACAGGGCGGTTCCCCTTATTTGGCGGTTTTTAGGAAACGATTCAGCACCATCCGCAACAACAACAAGTTATTGGTAGAGGTGCGCCGTGACTGATAAAACCCGTGAAGCGTGAACCGTGACCTTGACCGTGGATTGACCCCGTGAATCGTGACCGTGATAGGAAAAACCCGTGAAATTCACGGTAACCGTGACCGTGAATCGTGAATTTTTTTTTTTGATTTTTTATGGGTAAATTAAATAGGTGGGGGGTCTACTAGTGATGCTCGAGAGTCTCGGTCTCGAGTCTCGACTCGAGAAAAGTCTCGGGTTTTTTCTGGTCTCGGTCTCGAGTTCTTAGTCTCGAAAAACGAGACTTTTTTACACCCCTAAAGATTGGCTCTTCATTAGCTAGCAAAACATTAAATTGGGTTGAATTTTAAATTTGAATAAATAAAAGACATCATGCCAATTCAAATAAATTTTAATTTATTTTTTGTTCAAAAAGTGTTCTTAAATCACATCCAATTTTAAAAATTTTCCCGACGGCGCCTATCGGCACCGCCGGGGAACTCAAAAAATTTATTTTTTGAATGCGAATAATTATTCAATTATTTAATTAATAAAAACTACAATTAACTACAGGGGCTTCCAGTTGAAAATTTTCAAAGGCGCTGACAAAAATCTCATTTAAAAAAAAGCTTTTTTCGAAAACCCGACCCGAAACACGAGAATTGGCTGGGGGTATTGTGGTGCCGATAGGCGCCACCAGGGGAAACTTTTGAAAATTTAGGTCTGATTTGTTAATGGATTTTGCCTAAAAATGGCCATTATATAAGGTTTTTTTTTCAAAAAATCACGAAAATATCAAACCTCATTTCAATAAATATCATCTTTGACCTGCCCCCTTCAAAAGCTACAAAATTATGATAATTATTTACGGCAGACCTTTATATGATTTTAGTTTGTTTTTTTTTTAAATTTTTTAAGTGTGTAAGAAAATTTTTTGAAAAAAAGTCTCGGTCTCGGTCTCGACTTGAGAATAGTCTCGGGTTTTTTCTGGTCTCGGTCTCGGTATCGAGTCTCGGGATCAAGTCTCGGTCTCGGCCTCGAGTCTCGGGGTCAAGTCTTGGTCTCGGTTTCGAGTCTCGGGAAATTTTCGGCCTCGAACATCACTAGTAGTGCCTATGCGGGTAACGGGTTTTTTTAATTTGAGCGGGTAAACCCGTAAAACCCGTACGGGTCAAGCAAAAAATTGCTTGCGGGTTTACCCGCATGCGGGTTTTTTCCTTTTTTTCCCATAAAAAACCCGTAAAACTCGTATCGTGCTGGTATTCAACCCTATTTTTACACCCCCATTCGTGGCCACACTACTGTCGAAATTTATCGTATTGGCCGGTGCTAGATAGAACTAGGGTTCAATACCCGCACCCGCATTACCCGTACCGGTACGGGTTTACCCGCATATTTTAAGGAAAAAACCCGCATGCGGTTCCTACCCGTAATCGATTTGAAAATTCGAATCCCGTATGGGTAAACACTGCGGGTACCCGCAAAAACGGGTTTTTTAAGCACTGGTAAGAATTGTATTTCTGAGGAAAAAATAGAAGAGGAATTCGAGAGAAAAAAATTTTGGAGAAAAAATTCATCATAAATTATTTTAGATACCCGGGCAGTTGGTATTTTGGTGTAATGGTTATGGCTGTTACCTTCCTTGCGTTTGCATGGGTTCGAGTCCCCCTCATTTTTATTAATTTCACAATCCAAAAAAAAACGAAAATTAACTTTTTGCCCTTTTTTAACAATGCTTCTCTGTATTTTTGTCTCAAAAATTCTCCAAGCTGAACCATTTTTGCTTAAAAATCTGTTAATAAATCACACCAAATTTTCAAAAATTTTCCCAGCGGCGCCTATCGGCACCGCCGGCCCCTCCTTTTAAAAAAAATTTAGAGTTAAATTTCTGAGAAAAGCAAACATGGACAAAATTGCGATGGGACTTGATGACGACGAAAATGAATTTTTTGAGAATAATAAAGAATCTGATTAAATTATGGATTTTTACCGCTTTTTTAAAAAAAGTTGCAGTTATTTAAAAGAACAAATTTTGAATTTTTTTTTTTTTTGCAATTCAAGAGCCAAGCGTTAAAAAAGCGGGTACCCGCCCGCACATCCTCGAAACCCGCATGCGGGTACGGGTTTACCCGTCCGCCCTAAATTAAAAAACCCGTTACCCGCATAGAGCACTACCCGCATGCGAGTATTGAACCCTATTTCAAAGCGCCATCTCTACCCACCAAATCCTAAGCAGCCTAGACTAAATTATTTTTTGCTTCTAATTTTGTTTTTATTTTGGAAAAGGCATTTGTTAAAAGTACAAATCGCTTAAAATTGCGAGAAATTCAAAATCTGCACAACGAATGGAAAAATGAATATGAAAAACAAATGGAAAG
>JBDPZO010000561.1:0-21440 GCA_039877585.1 Heterodera filipjevi | reverse complement strand
TCGTTGGGGCGGGGGCGCGCGAATAGCACCCCGTTGTGGCCCCTATTTTCGCTGTTCCCACACCTGTTCAACTTTTTATGTTTGGGTGTGGTGTTCGTGAAGGAATCGGGGTAGGAGAACAATGGGGGACGTTTTATTTGGTCGTTTTTTTTTTCTTACAAAAGAAGGACCATAGCGGGGCAAAGTGTTGAAACACTGTCTCAATTTGCCAAGATGCCTTGGGGTGCGTAAATTGAGCAACAATGTTGCCAGCTCGCTGTACCCACACGTTTCGAAAATGATGAACATAATTTTATACACTGAACCATGTTGCGAAGCATAAATTTTATTGGACAAAATAATCTATACAAGTTTTATTCAAGCGTCAGTTATAACGTTTGTCTCCCCAAATGGGTGGTAGTCATCTGAAGCCTTAGGCGCCGCAACTGTGTGACCATGCTGGTCGCTTTCTTCCGCCGCTCGTCGTTCGCTGTACGTGCATCGCCCAGCACTCCGCCTCCGCTTGGGCAGAGGAACCAACATTGGTATGGCAACCGAAGCGGTGACCGCACTGCGCATTGGCTCGGGAAGCGTGGTGCAATGCGTGACGTCACGCGGTTTGCCTCTCTGACAACGGCGTCAGCGGTTGCGATGAGACTATGTTGATGCTCCGCCTCCTCCTCCTGCGCCCCAAAGAAGGTTGGAGCGTGATGTGGGATTCCGGGCGTGGTGGTGATGCGGGGGATAAGACCGAGTGACGAAGCCAACGGACAACAGCCATCCCACAAGGAGAAACAATGGTAGCACGACCGCGTAGTTGGTGAACAGGAGGCATTGCTGTCCAAAGCTGTACCGAAAAGTTAGCCGCTGTGTCGTCGCCACTGTTTGTCCATAAGTGTGCGTTTATTGCTGATTCAGTGGGACGGCATCAGTGTGGTTCCGATGGCACGCCACACACACTCCGTCCCATTGACATGCTGTCTGACTAAAGTGCAACTCGTTGCAGGGTGGGAGGACCGAGAGGTAGCCGTCTCCTCCCACCAAAATGTAAAGCCGAAAGAGTGGCGCTGGCAATGATGCGTGGTGCAATTTCTGGGCCGGCATCGACACAAACGACGGGTGGACATAACGCCTCCCACACGTGGCTCGTACACCATCCTCCAGCTCAGATTGGTCATGAGTGCGTGAATACAATCGTCAGAATTTATGGGTATATTTTTTTATTTGTTGTAAAATTTCAAATACTCATGCGTTTTTATGCTATTTTTGAATCAGATACAATATGCCGGTTGTAGTCGATCATTTATGGTTGGTCAAATTCGCCGAGCACAATCATCTCAAACACCACCGTGGAATCTCTTGTTGAACGCGAGCCGAATGCTGGTCGTGCCGGAGCGCAGCAGCTCAAAGCCACGCTGTCGTCCAGTGTTGAGGTCATGGGCACCACAAAAAGGTCCACCCATCGTAACTGCCCCAACGTGATGTCCATGGAGCGTTCCGAGTTGGCCATGCCAGCGCTTCGTACATGTCGACAAAGGGCCGAATGTAGGCGGAACCGGTAAAGTCCATCTGCGGTGCGGCACCGCTGGATACCTTGACCGGCCGCGTGACACTAATTTCGCGAATTCCATAGGGTTTGAAGTTGAAAGGGGACAGCGCCAGCTGTCCGTTGAATGCTCCGTTTGCGACCAGCGCGATGGTCAGGCGACGTGGGATGGCGGCGGAAAAGATGTTGTGGTCCATCTCGGTACGGCCGGCGGTCAGGAACACGGATTTACCTCCGTCTTTCGGACCGCGTAGGTGGCCGGCTGTTTCTCCAGCGTCTTGTAGATGGACAGTTTCAGTGATGCTGCACCTCTATCATCTTCAATACAGCTTGATGTCATGTAGGTATAGGCTATTGTTCTGCAGCCGCCCCTGGCGCCAAACGCTGGTATAGGAAACGCATCCTTTGCACGGTAGATGGTGAACAGGACGTCCTTTGTTCAGCAAGTACCTCCTGGTTGCCCAGGTCAAAGTCCAGACGGAACAGGAAGCGCGCCTTACGTCCGCCGACAAATCGGAGCGCAGCGTGCCAAAAAACCGGCGTCCGCTGCGTCCATCATTCTTCTTGACGGTTGGTAGCCTGCACTGGCCATGAAGTGGCCCTTTGCACTATTAGGGAAGGACAGCTCATTGGTCCGGTATGCCTTGTAGGGGTACAGTGTCCGCTGTCGTACAATTCGGTGTTTCTGCACCTCAACCAAACGTGCATGAGCTTTTGAGCTAGGAAGCATTACGGTATGGGGGAGAAGAGAAAATACTTTTGCTGTTGGACAAAAGTCTGCCCAGCATTGTACGCCCCCAACCAAGGCGGTTCCTCGCCACTGCACCGCTTATCCGCACCCCCATCACCCAACCCCCACTCCCACCCCGTTCAATTGGGGCAACGCCTAAGCTAAATATCATATAGGGGCACCTATAAGTTGAACCAACAAAGGTCCAGCAAAAAAAAGTCAAGTAGGGGCAGTAAAGTCTGCGCGCTATATCTACTAAAAAGCCCTTAAGAAACTATGAAAAAATATAAAATCTTGCGAAAAAATTGGAGTTGGAAAAAGCACAATTTGGGCAGGAAGAAAGAATTGGTCTATTCATCCGTAAATTTTTTTATAATTAACGTTTACGTTATTTTTTGTTGAAATGAAAATTGTATTTTTGATGCCTTTTGGAGAGATTTGATGATTTATGATCATGTTCGGAGTTTTTTGAAAAAATTCCTCAAAAGACCATTTTTAGGCTACATTCTTATATTCCGTTGACAAAGCAAAAATTTTTAGCCAAAATACACCCTAATTTTCAAAATTTTCCGGTGGCCCTGTCGGTTGCGCTCACCTCGCCCTTTGAATTTTTTTTACTTTAAAAACAAACCCAAAAGATGCTACGATTCAAGAGTTTAGAATAATATTGGAGAGAGAACTGATCACTTATAGTAATTTTCTTTCTAATAAATTTTAAAAGAGGTTTTTTTTACTCTAAAAAATGTTTTTTCTCAGTCAAATGAGTGCTTTTGAAAATTTTGACGAATCCGCTCGGATGCTGAAAAAGTGAAACCGTGTAAAATTTAACACAATGAAAAAAACAAAAATCCAATGATCAGTGAAAGGGGAATGGTCAAACATTTGCAACCAACCCAAAAAGACTAATTATTTTTGTTTTCAGCCTTTCTTCCCAAATTCGTATAAAAATTAATTGAAATTTAAATGGTAATGTTCGATGCCCTTGGTAATTTTCATGGAAAAATTGTAAAATCTACGAGGTTAATTACCGGTTTTCACCGCGGTAAGTTTCTGCGGTTGCCAAACATTAAGCAGCCTTTCAAGTTTCAATTTTACACATGTTTCGAAAAACTTATTGAAATATTTTGACATTTTTTAGTAAATAAATGTACACCTTAAAAAAAAAGTTTTTTAACTTTTTAAAATTACATCGAACGTAAGTAAATGATTTAATTAGCAATGTCTCAGTTTTTTTTTTTTTTTTGTATTTACATTTTGGTCAAAATGACTTCAATAAATTATTTGATTTAATATTTGCCGCAGAATTTCTTCCTCCACCGTCTCATGGTGCTTTCTTCGATTGACAATTTTTTGGCAATTTTCCTATCACTAAACAATGGATTTTCTTTTTTGATTTGATCAAATTTTTTCAAAAATCCCATTTTCTCAGCATCCATGTATATTTTCTTCTTTTCTTAAAATATTCCGAAATAAATATAAAATATATTTTAAAATATTTTACTTTTGATTATGCCAAATTCTCTCTTCCAAAGATAAATTGTGATTCTTCCAAACCCAATTTTCTTTGCAATTTTTGTTATAATTTCTCGTGTTGGGTTTAAATTAAATTTTTTGGAAAATTCTCTTTTCACCATTTCAAATTGTTCAATTATTTCTCTTTTTTGCTTTTCCGAATATTTTTTATAAACCCCTAAAATAAGAAAACCCTTATTCCATATTCTTTGTTGTATTAAATATCTTTTAATTTTTTCATACCCAATTCTTTCTTCCAATCATAAATTTTTTGACGCTTAATCCCCAAATGTTGCGAAATTTCCCGTTCAATTTGAAAACGTCTTAGATTATCATATTTTAAGCCATAAGTTCGTTCTTTTCTTATTTGTTCAAATCTTTCGATCAACTTCCTTTTTGCATCCTCTTCATCATTCATCAAGATTCTTTTTTGTAATTGTTTCTTTTTATTTTGTTGTTTCTAAATTAATAAATGATAAATATTCTTTTTTATCCGATTAAAATTATTTTATCAAATTGACCTTATGATTAGCAGATTTCTGATCTTAACTATGCCCAATTATGCCATTGCTTATTTCTTCCGCCTCTATTTTTGGCACTTTTATTATGCCACTTTGATCATCATCATTCGGACGAACAAAAGGTTCCCTTTTTAATGCATTTAAATCCTTTGGCTTTGTGTCCTCCATTTCATCATGCCAATTTTCTGCCTTTATTTCGAAATTATTGGCATTTTGTTGTTTAAGTTTTTCATCTTTTAAATCACTTAATTCTTTTTTTATGAACGGTTGATTACCGCAATTTTGTGGTTGATTCAAATTTTTCCATAAATTTTCGAATAAATCTTCGTCATTTGCTTCAATCACAATGAAAAATAAAACTTTGCAGAAAATAATAATATTTTGAATAATACAGCATTTCATAAGTAAGGAAATTTATAAAATACTAAAATATTGTTGTTTTATCAAAATAATAATAATAATAAAATTCAGCCAATAATTGATTATAAATTAAATTTAATTCCTTTAACTATCATTATTAAAATATATTATATAAAAAAAAAGTGGAAAATATAGAAGAAACAGAAAAATAGATAATATTAATGAAAAATGCGATACTTATCTAATACAGAATGAAAGAGAAATTGTTTTTTTCACTGAACCATCACAAAATTGACTCTTTTGTTTAAATGATTATTGCAAGTTAAAAAATTAAAGTTTTCCAACCCTTAGGGTATGTTTTTTTTAAATGCCCTAATAAAAAATAAAACACTGTACCCCTAATAACAGTTGACTGTGAATGAAAAATACGCAGTTTAATTGACATTAAAATTAAACAATGAAAGATACAATTTGAAAAAAAAAATGAAGGCTAAGAAGAAGCACAAACGCACCAACTCATTCTTTTTCACTCATCTTCTGAATCATAAACTTTTTTTGGTATAAGGTGTTCATCAAAAAAATTACAAACAATATTTATTGCGTAAATACTATAAAAATGCGGGAAAAAAATCCAAAAAAAAAGAAAAAATAAATAAATAAATTGTTTTGTATTTCGTGTTATTAAATTAAATAAAACATAAATAGTTAGTTAAATTTGAATAGTTTTAGAAAATTGTGTTGTTATTGGTATGGACTCAAAGTCTGCTACCTCTTCGCGGTTGAGTCTGGAAAAAGATCAATTTTTTTTTTAATAATTTCCAAGTAAAACGAATTATCTCAGGCTAAAGTAGACTAACTCTTGGCTCAAAAGTGCATGCGCAATTCGGAATTTGCTTAGGAATTGCAAAAGGTAAAGCCAGACACCCCTGATCAGGGATGAAGGAATTTTTTCTCGAAACAAAAACGAAACGAAAAAGGTCTTTTGAACGGAACAGGAACACAAAACGAAAACAAAAAGACTTCTCTCTGTCATTGATCAAAAAATGGGAGATCATGAAAATATGTGGCTCACCCTTCCTCTTAATGTTAAAAAAAGTGTTCTTTTTTTCAAATTTATATATTGATTAAAATCATTAATTAACTGTTTAATTAATTTATTTTTCCACTATTCAAATAAATATTCATTCCAAATTGCCTACTTAATAAATATGCATTTACGTTGGATTTTTTTTAATCATAATTAATTTGAAAAATGTTTGTCATTTTAACCGCGATTTTATTATTTATTACGATAGACGGAATTGATGAAACACCAATCGAAAATATTTGTGAACATTTTAACAATATCTTAGCTCCACCAAATGTCAAACTTCCATTTTTATGAAACGACCTAGCACCCAACAATCAGCAGATGATCAGAGCAATTCGTCAGCGGATTATGATGACAGCTTGAAACACTCTGATACGGTAACAAAAAGGCTCAAAACTTTCTTAATTAAACATATAAGTAATTAAAAAGATTTTCCTTAAGTTTGAACAGAAAATAGAGGAGCGAGCAGCAGACAAGATGAAATTGATCAAAATGTTTGATCAAATGCGTAAAGAAAAAATTTGTGGATTTAAATGCTCGAGGAAAAAGGGTGCACAAATTGAAAGGGAGTTTGCGCAAAAATTAGGAATTTCTCGACAAAAAATTTATATATGGAAGAGGGAACTTGGTAAAATTTACAGTAATAAGAATGGGAAAAACATTAAAAAATTAATGATCATTTTTTTTTTTACTTCTGATGCTATTAAAAACATTAAGAAAAAAAAATTGCGAAAAAATTTGGGGTTGGAGCGAGTACCATTTATGGGTGGAAAATTAAATTCGGCTTAATCTCGGCCCGTAAGAATTTATTTTGTTTCAAAAGAATTTTTTTTTTTTAATTTTTAGCAAAAAATCAAAGTCAAACATTACTCAAATGCTGAAAAAACGGAAGTCGTGAACAAACATAACAAAATGAAAAAGCAAAATCCTTCAATTAGTGAAAGAAAAATTGCCAAAAGATTGGCAATTAATAGAAAAAATCTAAGAGACTGGAGAAAGAAGTTCGGCGGCACAAAATGAAAATAAATGACAAAAAATGGCATTGGCATGCATTTTAAATTGTTTTGTTCTGAATTTTCTTCATAAAAATTAGTTGTAATTTTGATAATGGGTATATCATTAGCATATTTTTTTTTTCTATTTGTATTCTATTGTTTATACCAGTTACTGCCGCCAATTCATAGTGCAGGGTTTGCTTTGCAACTGTTAAAATGTTTAAGGAAGAAATTTTAAATTCTAATTTGTGAATTTTCGAATTCGGGGTTTTTGGAAGCCGCTCTGATTTTCGACCCAAACCCTCCACCCCGAGTCGGGGTTCTTGACAAAAAGGACCATTTTTTGAGGGTTTTTAAAATAAATCTTGAGAAATCCTATCCGGTGGTGCCGATAGGCGCCGCCGGGAAAAATTTTTTTAAAAAAACATCTCTTCACAAATTGTAAAAAAATTTTTTTTTTTAACTCACATTAAGAAAAAAGGACAAAATATGAGCAGTGGGCTGAAAAAAGGACATTTCTTTTAAAAAAGGGCATCTGACACCCCTGCCTTAAATTAAAAAAAAATTTCTTTTTTTTTAATTTCCTTAATTAAGCCAAATTTTCTTTTCCACTGATAAATCGTTCTTTCATCAAAGACAATTTCTTCGCAATTTTCCGATTTATTTCATAATTAGTTTGTAGATTGTTTTTTTTGAAAATCCTCTTGAGCATTTTCAAATTTTTCTATTATTGCCTGTCCGAGAGTTTTATAAACAACCCCTAAATAAGAAAGTAATACTAAATTCATTAATAATATGTTTTTTAATTAATTTCCGTTACCCAAATCTTTTTCCCATTGATAAATTTGATCCCGCTTTGTTTTTAAGGGATAAATGTTGTTTTGCGGTATTAATAGGGGATTCTCGCCAAATTATTCCATGCATTCTAGCAGTTTTTGAAAAGGTGTTTAATCCTTAAGTGCTTCTCAATTAGCCTTTGAAATTCCTAAGCCAATTTCAAAATTATGCATAAAAATGCATTTATATCCAGTAATTTTTTTGCGGGACTTGAATTTATAAATTCGGAGAACTCCGGCAATTTGCTAAAAATGCCCCCGTTTGTCCATATATTTTTTTAATTTTCTATAAATTTGAATCACTTACTCAAAAATTTCCCTAGCGGGCGGCGGCGCCTATTGGCACCGCCGGACACACAATCTTTTTGAAATTTTTTCAAAAAGGGACCTAAAGTTGACCATTTTTAGGGGAAATCTGTTAATAAATCGCCCATAAATTTTCAAAATTTCCCCCGGCGGTGCCTAACGGCACCGCCGGACGGACCACCGTTTGTACGGTACACGACAATTCAGAGTGGACGATTCAGAGTCGCCGATTCAGAGTGGCCGATTCAGAGTGGCCGATTCAGAGTCGCCGATTCAGAGTGGCCGATTCAGAGTTACCCAATTCAGAGTGGACCGATTCAGAGTGGGACATCAGTGTCAAGAAATTTTTGATATTTTATTTACGTGACAAAACAAAAAAAAATTCGCTTTTTCACTCTCATCGCTAGAGGGTACCTATTAAACCGACCCCTTGTATGAAAAATTATGATAAGGGCAGGATTTAATGTTTCTACCTTTTTTTTTCTCATGATGAGGAAGCACAAAAATTTGTTTATTTCGAAATATTTTTGTATAGGAGTCATTTTATAGGAATATTTTGAAAACTTAAGCGTTTTAGCACCTAAAAACTTATGAAATGTGCGAATCTATACCTAAAACTCTTGCATATAATTTTTGTTCATATAGATATGCCTACACTTCCAAATCAAGTTCGTAAATATTTTGTTTGGGATTTTCTGTTCTATTTTGGCGACAGAAGAGCGAACACAGAAAAAATTTTGAGATTTTTCTTTGTTTTTCGAAAAATTAATTCAATTTTTTTATTCAAATTTTCTGACACTGAATTGTCCTTTTTTGGGGCACACTGAATCAGCCCGCACTGAAGCAGCTACTCTGAATCGGCCAATCTGAATCGGCCACTCTGAATTGTCCGTGCCCGTCATTTGTATTTTTTGCCAAAATTGATCTCAAAATTGGTCTTTTTTTGAGGTTTTATGCGTCCCTGACTTTTTATGCGTCCCATTTTCATTCTTTTGTCAAGGTTTGTTACCAAAACAAAATCTAATTTTGAAAAATTTTACCCAGTGGCGCATATCGGCACCACCGGCTCCCGCCTCTGTGAATTAAAATATTAATGCTAATAATTTTTTGAAACAATGATCTCTCTTCGATATTCCAGCTTCAAGCAGTGAAAATAAACTTACTCTATCAAAAAAAAAAAAAAAATCGTTTTTGGCGGATTTTTAAAAAATCCGGAACCGGATCCGGCTTTTTGAAAACTGGATTACGGAAATTTTGAAAATGTCATTTCTAAGATCTCCACGGTCTTTTTAGGCTCGTTTTTAGAAAATTCAAAGGGGCAGGAGTCGGCAGAGCCGATAGGCACCGATGATTGAATTTTTGATAATCTGGGTGGGTGTGCTTTTCTATCTATCCGATTTTGTAAAAAATTGCTAAAGTGCAAAAGTTCTATGCCTTTTTGCGATTTTTAGTGCATATTTGAGGGCTTTTGTACCTTTTACATGCCTTTTTCCAAACTAATAATTGAGTTATAATAAATATTTACCTATTTGCATCTTTTTTTTTGTTAAATATATTAGCAAAATGTATTTAAATCAAGAAAAAATATTTATTTTTTATTTTTAATGAAACCAATGATGTTAAATTTCTATTGAAAAGATATGGCAAAAATTATCATAAATCTTCAAATGATTCTGCGTTATTTGCGCTGTTGTCCCTCACGTCTCAACACATTCTCAGGGTTGCTCGGAGTCCGAGTATTCATATTTTTTACATGATATAACAAAGTACTTACTGGAAGATTTCATTGTACTGCAGTGTTCCTCTCCTTTCGAGTTCCTCGGCAAACTAAACAAGAAAAATTAGTTAGGAAAAGCTTTTGATATCGCACTGTCCTTTTTTATTTTTTTCAAATGCTACAACCACGAAATTAAAGCAAAGACCAAATTAAAAGGTTTGTTTTTATTTACCACTCTTAAATTTTCACGCATTTCCTGTCTCAAATGCCTCCCGAAAGGTTCTTCGTGCAAAGCCTATCGGCCGCATCATCACCAATTGGACACCGTCAGATGTACGATAGCGGACTGGAACCACAAACGGCGCAAAATCATGTTCATGCTCTTGGAAGTGGTACACCTAAATTCAACAATACTTTCGAAAAATATTTATTTTTTTACCCAAATGCGAGCGACGGTATTCACTTCGTCTGGGTCTGTTTGAAGACCTTCAGGAGGAGGACCTTCGCGAAACACATAATCTCTGCCTGTTCACCAGCTGTTAAGGAAAATGTATTTAAATTTTTTCTTGGGTTTACTTTTTGGGAGCAAGACCCTCTCGAACAGATTGACTCATATGCCCGCTTTTGTTGGCCTTGACCTTTCCTGGGTGTTTGGCCACCTTTTTGAAAAAGAACTTTGCCGAGATTCGCGTCATAAATTCATGGGTTTCAGCGATTTTGGTTTAAACATTAATTGGCCATTTTTGACATCGCTTCAAATTTTTTTATTTGCACTTTTGTTAGCCTCAGCGACAACCTTTTAGCCTCCGAAAAAAAACATGCTTACCAATTGACGCGATAAGACGCGAAAATAGCTGGTCGCGGGTGTACCAAGGCTTGGCCCAAAATAATGTTTGACCAAAGGTAGTTGATGTTCGTTCAGCTGTCACCTGTTGAAAAATTATCTATAAAAACATCAAATTCCCTCGCATTTTTACGCTTTAGGCGCGATCAGGATAAGCTGATCGCCAAAGTGCCAGAACGTGTGCCGCTTCATGCACGGCTGTAATGTGTCTTCTATTGACACCATCTTGCGCATCTCAATAGGAATATGCAGCCGAACCAGCAACAGCAAACAAACAAATTGAAAGAAAGAAATCATTTCAATTGACAAAATAATTTGCTTTAAAAGACAAAATCAGAAAGGTTTGCACAGTCGGGGGTTGAACCCGAGAGTGAAAATGAGAAGGGAATGCATAAAATTTAGAAGGGAATCACCAAAAGAAGTGTTAAGAATAGGAAGGATACGAACGAAAGAAGCAAAGGGAGAGGGCAGCGAAGGAAAGGAGTGAAGAGAGAGAGAGAGAGGGGGCAGCGAAGGAAAGGAGTGAAATGCAGACACGCTAAATCCAAACAATTGCAGTTTGATTCCTTAAAATCGATACACGCACTCAATTTAAATCAAAAATAATATTTTGATAAAAATAAAAAGCTTCTTTTAATAATTGCATTTTGTAAGGCAGGAAGCTCAAATAAAAAGGGACTTAAATATAATTATGGGCTATACCCCGTTTCGATTTTTAGTGGGAAGGCCCGTTTCGGTTTCAGTGGAAAAGGAGCCATTTCGATTTCCTCGATTTTGATTTTACACAATTTCAGATTGTAAAAACATCTGCCTAATTACAAAATAGCAATAAAGGATTGTTTAAATTTTTTTACAGCTATTTCTTTAATAATTAGTTGTTTTTTCTTTAAACTCGAAACGGGGTGACTCCATAATTGTTACATGAATATACTTGAATATTCCATTTTTTGATCGATTTTGATTAGAAAAATTATAATATAAAGAATTTTTCCTTTAAAAGTCATTATTCAATTCCTTAATATATGTGACCTTTTTTCCAAAATAAAAAATAAAAAACCATTTTACTAATAAAATTTTCGCAATGAATTTATTAAAACGGTAAATTGTTCTAATTGTTATTTAATTCATTCATTTCTTTTAAATAAAAGTTATTCGGTTCGTATTCGGATGGTTGCACATTGCTAAAAGTTCTGTCCCCTTTTAGAAATGCATTCTTACAATGGAAATACAATGGCATGATATGTGCTACACTTTGTCCGGGCATATTTTTTGGAGCACCCATTGCCTGTCAGATAGCCATTTTTTGTATGCATTTGACAAATTGTATGGGCAGGAACACGATGTTTTTTGGGCAATAATTCTTATTTCCCAAAAAAAATTTGGGGCATCGGAATTCCGATTTCCGATATTTTTGGAAAAAATCTGAATATGTACACAAAAATCAAACATTTTGGTCAATTTTAACAAAATACCTGCCAATTTTAAAATTTCCCCCGGGGCCGCCTCTGACACCACCGGACACTCTTTCGCCTATTTTTTCACAAAATTTACTCCAAAATAAACTTTTTGGTGGTCAAAATCTCTTACCAAAATTTCAAAATTTTCCCCGGTGGCGCCTCTCGGCACCACTGCCCATCACATTTCATCGATTTTTTACCAAATTTTCCCCAAAAATACTCACTTGTGGGTCCTATTTTGAAAGGGATTTTTAGTCCATATTCTGTGTTCCTCGGCTCCCTGATGTTTCGTCACTGAACCTTTCGTCACTGAACGTTTCGTCACTGAACCTTTCGTCACTGAACGTTTCGTCACTGAACCTTTCGTCACTGACACTTTTTTTTGTCTTAAAACATGTTTTAGGGGGTTTTCGGGGTCGCTGATCACGAATCTAACATCCATTTCGAATAATTCCGAACCCCGGACCCGGATTCGAACAAAAATGAAAATCAAAAAATTTTAAATTTCGTTTTTTTGATTAATAATGACTTAACAAGTTAAAATCGACACTACAAGTATGAATGGCTATTTCATACTCCATTTAGCCTAAAAAACGAAATTGGAAATTTTTTGATTTTCTTTTTTTGTTCGAATCCGGGTTCGGGGTTCGGAATTGGTCGAAATGGATGTTAGATTCGTGATCAGCGATCCCGAAAACCCCCTAAAACATGTTTTTAAGACAAAAAAAAAGTGTCAGTGACGAAAGGTTCAGTGACGAAAAGTTCAGTGACGAAAGGTTCAGTGACGAAACGTTCGGCCACCGTGTTTCCTCCCCCCATTCCACTTAAAAAGAAAATAAAAATTAATAAAAAAAAACAAGTTTTTTTCAAAATTATTTTTTTTTTACAAAATAATAGGAAATAACAATTACAACTTATCTATTTGTACTGTCGCCAACCTTTTTGTAATAATACGGTCAGATTATTTTATAAATGAATATGATCTCCCATTTTTGTCTTCTGACTCCATTTTTAACAGTGGAGAAAAAATTAGACCGTTAAGTGGGTAAAAATTTACGCGGTACATATTTTACCCATTTTTTAACGCAATAAATTGAGTCGCTGTAACCCCAATAAAAAAAGGATCCTTCTTTAGTGCATTTAAATTTTTCGGCTTTATATCACTAATTTCTTCAAATTTGGTTTTTTCTGTTTCTTATTTTCGTCTTCTTTATAAAAACTATTCCAAACGAATAATGGCATAAAAATGAGACTAATTTTCGGAAAAAAACACATATATCAATATTAAAGAAATTAACCTCAATTATGGCAACAAAAAAAACTTTTCATAATAATGTGAATTCATTTTGATTCATATGAGAAATGCAAAAAGGTACTTGATTCTCTTCAAAAACTAATGTGCTACTAAATAAAAAGTGAAAATTCCAAAAAAACATATGTGCTTTGCATACGAAAAGGGCGCTGTGATAAATGTTGGTAAACCGAGGCCGAATCTATCGATTTTTACTAATAAAACTGCCAAATGGATTTGAATATTCTTCAATAGTTTAATTGCGTTTTATGCCACTGAATTTCTTCACCCACGTTCTCAAGTTGCTTCTGTCGATTGCCAATATTTCAGCAATTTTTCTTTCACTAAACAATGGATTTGCTTTTTGAATTTTGACAAATTTTTTAACGTATTCCTTTTTTTCCTTATCTGTGTAGTTTCGCAGCTCCTCTTAATATAATTTATTTAAAAAAAAAGGATAAAAAGATTTACGTTTGATTATGCCAAATTCTCTCTTCCATCGATGAATTGTTTTCTCCTCAAAGCCTATTTTCTTCGCAATTTTTCTGTTAATTTCGTAAGTTGGTTTTAGATTGAATCTTTTTGAAAATTCTTCTTTTATTTTATCAAATTGTTCTATTATTACTTTCCTGTGCTCGTCCGAATATTTTTTTAAAACCCCTAAAATAGAAAATTCATTAAAAAGTCTAATCAAAGTTTTGAACTTTTTATTTAATTGTTACCCAGTTCCTTTTTCCATTTATAAATTTCCATCCGACTTTTTCCGAACTTTTGCGCAATTTCTGTTTCAATTTTTGAAAATGTTTTCTTGTCATATGCTAAAGCGTAAATTCTTTCTTTTTTATTTTTTCATATTTTTGGATTATCACCAATTTGGCATGTTTATCATTATTATCCATCAATTTATGATTCGTTCTTTGTTTATTTTTTTGTTTCAGGTTCTAAAATTGAAATTTTATTTCTATCTTATGAAAATTGTTACCTTATGATAAGAGGATTTCTGGTCTGAACTATAACCAATTATTTTTTGTCCGATTTTGGCACAATTATATTTGCATTTAATTCATTATTTTCCTCCACAAATGATTCCATTTTGGGGTGTTTTAATATTTTTGGCTTTATATCCTCCATTCCTTGATCATGACAATTTTCTGTTTTTATCACGATTTTATTGCCATTTAGTTGATCATAATTTTCGTTTTGAAAATCATTCGTTTCCTTTTTTACGAACATTTGTCCAATTTTTGAATTTTGATAATTTTTTGAAACCGGTTGTTTTAAATCTTTCCATAAATTTTCAAATAAATTTTCGTCAACTGCGTCAATGCCAATAAAAAATAAAAGCGAGCTCAAAATGACATTCATTTTTAAATTATTATAAATTTATGATAATTTAAATTTTATAATGCGAAAAATTTTGTTGTTTTTTTTTTTTGGTTAATTTATCAACTATTATATACGCACGACGCATAAGGTGCATTAAATTTCCATTTCCTTTGGCTTTGTTTATAAAAACTACTTCCAACGAATACAAAACATAAAAATGAGACTAATTTCCGAAAAAAAACAGCTTAATTTATCAATATTAAAAATCCACCGCTTCAAAAATATTATTCATAATAAAAATATTAACCATCTAGTAAATATTTCATTCAGAAATTTATTTTTTTTATTTTTGCAATATTTGAAGGTATTTAAAATTTTATAAGGAAAAATTCACTATTAAGGCACCAAGTTGAAATTTATGGATCCAAAAAATGTGGGTTTTCATTCCAAATTGAAAACAGTTGTAATCCAAGTTTCCGGTTGTGAAACGAGGATTAGATCCGCGTGACAATTCATTTTATTAATTAACCCAGTGGTTCAGATTCCGGACATAATTGGAGTTTGCTTTAACGCTGATCTAAATGGTATTTTAGGTCTCCGTACTGATCTGTGGTTTACTGGCCCAGAAGACGATGAGGGGTTCTCCGCGGCTCCGCATTTGCTACCCCCGGTTTTCGGTTTTTGGCCCAGACCCGGTTAAGCGAAAACCGAAACCGGGTTTTGTTTGAATCTGAGTGTTTTGAGTATCAAATTTTTCACAGAAAATGCCCTATATTAGTGATTTTTGAATAATATTTTTGATAGAACCTAAGTAAATGGTGAATGGAGGGGGGGGGGGGGGGGAGTCCGGTGGTGCCGATAGGCGCCACCAGGAAAATTTTTTTGAATTTTATGTCTGCTATGTTTAAAGATTTTAATACAAAAATACCTAGTTAAATATGAGTAATTATGGGTAGGGCTGTCAGAAATATGCACAAAAAGAAACCAAAGTACGCATATAAATATGCAACTAAAATAGTAAAATATGGACCAAATATGCATTAAAAAAAATTAAAAAAAAATCGAATTGCTTTCTAGCGTCTCCAAACCCCAAACACTTTTTTGGAATGGGAAGCAAAATCAACCGAACCCTGATCAATGATAAACGGTGACACTAAAAATAAAATATTTGTGCAATTTTCATTAAAATTTTACCCCAACATCTTCCTTGAAAGTCCCATTCTTAGGGGTGTATTTTTTTTTTCAAACTGAAACCGGGAAACCGGTCCCCCCGGTTTTCGGTTAGGCCGGTTTTGCCACCCCCGGTTGTTTTTTTGGCCCAAAAAGGCCGGTTTTCGGTTTCGGTTCGGTTAACCGATCGTGTCCTACCCTAATAAAAATGTTGAAAAAAAAAAAATTTGAAATTTTGGTTAGATGAACTCGAACTTTTTTAGCATAACTTTTTATTAGCTTGACAAATTTTTATAATTAATTAAGGCTGGGCGGGACTCTCGGTTCGAGAAATTTCTTGGATTTTTCGTCGGTCTCGGTTCTCGGGTTTTGTTTCCGTGAAATTTTTAACTGACGGAAATATGTCACTTATTTCCAAAACAATATGCATTTCAAAGACCATGCAAATAATAAATTTTTTTACTGTAAATTTTAGAGAATGAAATAAGTGTTTTGTTCAAAAAAACACTAGTTATTTAAAATTACGGTTCATTAAAAAATTTCTTGATTCCCGGTTCTCGAACCAAGAAATTTCCCGGGTTTTTTGTAATCTCAGTCTCGGTTCTCGGGCTCTTTCCCGGTCTTGGTTCTTTTCTCGAGTCTCGGTAAAAGTCAT
Source organism: Heterodera filipjevi (assembly GCA_039877585.1). Taxonomy (NCBI): domain Eukaryota; kingdom Metazoa; phylum Nematoda; class Chromadorea; order Rhabditida; family Heteroderidae; genus Heterodera; species Heterodera filipjevi. The sequence goes on along the minus strand of JBDPZO010000561.1, from coordinate 5,105 downwards.
TTCTTTCACAGCTCTAGTAATTATACAGGCTTTTCCTACTTGTCAAGGGCTACTGAATGATAGCAAGCATGTTGGATTTGGTTTACAAAGAAACAAATTATTCGCACGCGCACGAAAACGGCCTGGTTCGAATAAATCCGGGGTGTCTTTCGACTTTTGGCGTTTACATCAAAATTTCCTTCATTTCCTTCTTCTTGTCGACAGGAGGACCCAAACTCTTGTCCTCCCTGATATAAAAATAGAAATAATTTAATAAAAAAAAAATCTTTTTAAAAAATTTTAACCATTTTTTAAAGGTTTTCTTTTTTCAAAATTTGCTCGGCAGCGTCAGTCGACACTTTTTCTAAATCAATTTTTTCTAGAAAATTTTGTATTAAAAAATGTAAATTTTCTATTTTATGTAAAAATCGGTGCTAGGTCGTTTCTTAAATTCCGCCATTTTTACAGAACTTTCGTCAAGTCATAACTTTTCTCAGAAGCAACCAAATAAAATAATCTTGGTATCCTACGATAGCCCATTAATAAATTTCAAAAAGTTTCATTAACTTGGAGCTTAATGAAATTTTGAAATTTTGCAAGCTTATAAAGCAATAGAAGGGGTATTGTATGATAACAAGATTGCTTAATTTGGTTGCGTCTGAGAAAAGTTAGGACTTAATTTAGTCGAAAATTCAGTAAAAATGGCGGATTTAAGAAACGCCCACAGGGGGCGGGTTTAAGAAACGATCTAGCACCGACTGTCGGAACCACATTTCCATTTTTTAATGAAAATTTGTCATTTAGAAAAGGCAACCCTTTAAACTTATCCAAATAACTAATGATTAATGCTGGAAAAGACTTTCTTGGCCAACAACTTCGAGACAAGCCAATTCGAGATACGTTCGTTTTTTCATACCAATTTTAAGTCAAAATTTCATTGATATTTAAGACGAATAATCAATCATTGGGGTTTTTAGATGCCTTTTTCTTTTCATTGATGAGAATAGCTGATCGAAAAAAGTCAAGACTAGCCACAGACCGTTAGAGTCGAATAGTATTAAAGAGGTCCGAGTGACGAAAGTCTGCCCACAACATTTGAAATGAATGCGACAAATGCTGCAAATTTTTGGACATTATGTACGAATATTTTTTTAGAATGTTTGCTAAGGAATGCCAGCTGTAATGCCGCTCTTCTATTTCCAAACTTTGAACGGTGTTAATCATATCTGCATAGCGCTGCAAATATATTTTTTTTTGGTTGGCAATAAAAATGAATGAACATTAACTTTAAAATTCGTTAAATTCGGTCGGGTCATCTTGGGCATGGCCATTTTGGCATGGCCCATCTGAGCGTCTTTGGTTATAACTTTTCTCAAAGATAACCAAACATAGCATTCTTAGTATCATTCGATAGCTCTTGGAAAAACCTATAACGTTGCAAGTCAAAAAATTTGGTCGTTCTAATAAAAAGTAAGGTTGAAAAAAGCGGAAATTCAATGCGCTGATTTTTTTGTTTATCCCAAATGTTCATTTTTTGTCAGCCTTTTGCCGAATTTATGGGGTTGAAAGTGAGTACGAATTTGGCGGGGGAGGGGATCGAATTATTATATTTTGGCTAAAAGAGTCTAATTTTTGTTATTTAAAACTGAAATTAATCAAATTTATTTCATTATTTTTATTGTGTAATTTTTTAATCAATTATTGATCAAAGAAATGGAAAATTTGTATATTATTACACAGGTTATTCATTTTAAAACATAAGTAATTTTTCGCATAACTTTCTTCTTTTTTTTAAATTTGACTATCGTAATGTAATATCGTTGAAAATGATTATTGTTCCCATCATGCTTTTATTTGTCATTGGCATTGACGCAGTTGACGAAGATATATTTGAACTTTATGGCAAAATTTGGAACAACCGGTTTCTCAAAATTGTGAAAATTCAAAAGGCGGACAAATTTCATTAAAAAAGAAAAAAAATAATGTTAAATATGCAAATTACGACCAACAAAATGGCAATAAAACATTATAAAAACAGAAAACTGTCATGTTTGAAGAAAATGAACGGCAAAAAGACAAAAATATTAAAAAACCCCAAAATGGAACCATTTGTGGAGGAAAACGATGAATTTAAGGCAAAAATAATTATGCCAAAATCAAAGGCCCAAATAATGAAAAATGATTTGTTGGAGCATTGTTCTGATCAGAAACCTTCTTACCATAAGGTAAAATTTAAATCAGATAAAAATAAATTTCTATTTCAGAACCGGAAACAAAAATTCGGACAAAGAAAAAGTCGGAAATTGATGGATAATGATGAAACTCATACAAAAATGAAAATAATCAAAAATTTGAAAAAAGTAAAAAAGAAAGAACATACAATTTAAATATGACAGGAAAACATGTTCAAAAATTGAAACGGAAATTGCACAAAATTTGGGAACAAATAGGGATGAAATTTATCGATGGAAAAAGGAATTGGGTAATTAAATTATTTAATATAATATATTATAAATTAGAATATTACAGAATTTATAATTTCCCTATTTAGGCGTTTCAAGAATATATTCGGACCAGCAAAAGAGAGAAATAATAGAAAAATTTGAAAGAGTCAAAGAAGCTTTTTCCACAAATTTCAATTTAAAAGCAAATTACGAAATTGACAAAAAAATTGCGAAGAAAATAGGCTTTGATCCGAGCACAATTTATCGATGGAAGAGAAAATTTGGCATAATAAAAAGTAAAAATTACAATATTTAAAATTAATTATTAAATCATTTTCAAGGAAATTTGAAAATGTACACTGAAGATGAGAAAATGGCATATGTGAATGAGTTTAACAGAATTAAAAAGGCAAATCCATTGTTTAGTGAAAATAAAATTTCCCAGCAATTGCCAATTGATGAAAGCACTTTAAGAAGATGGAGGAAGAAGCTCGGTGGAATTAAAAGGAAATAAAAACACTCGTTTCAAAAAAAAATATTACTGAAATTTTCAAAATAATTTTTAATTTCGGAAAAATTTTATATATTTAATTGAAATGAGGGTTTTTTTTTGTTTCTCGGCTTAGCCAATATTTTCATTTGTTTCCATAGTCAACTATCTTTTTTTATTAGGATTTGATAAGAATCTTTCAGTATTTAAGAATAAATAGTTTTCTCATCAACCTCAATTTCAAATATTTCTCGCACATAAAAATACATATTTCGGGCTTTTGGCACAAAGCCTATCGCCACATTTTTCGGGATTTGGCACATATTTTGCACCTAATTAGCAAGAAAAAGGGCATTTAATTTTTTATGAAATATTTTCTTCGATGCAAAAAAAGTTGGAAATTTTTCTTCTCAAGATCATTTATAATTGATAATTAATTTTAACAATTTTATTTCAAAAAATTTGGAGATAAAAATTTCTTAATTTTTAAAATTCATTTTTATCTGTTTAAAAGCAGTATGACATTTTTAAAGTTGAATTTAAGAATTAGAGAAAAATATACTGTTCTAAAAACCATTGAGCATTTTTTGCTTTGTTTTTAGCACATTTTTTAGTACAATTTACGAATAATAATTAAGGAGCGGATTTATATGGACAAAAAATTCCAAAATATGGATAAAAAAAACATAAACAAAAATTGAAAAATATGGACATAAATTTGCCTTAATTGAGCATACAATTTATTATTTTTTTTTCAGATTTATTCAAACTTTTAAAACATCATGATAAATTGGCTAATTTAAGCAACGGCTAAATTTTTTTTTTTAATATAAGAAATACATTTTTTTCAAGTAAATTTTGGAAGATTATTTTTGATTTTCAAAAATTTTCCAAGAAATCATAAATTTGTATGGGTATTTTTTGAAACATTTTTCGTTTTTGCATTTTTTCGTGAATTTTTTCAAAAAGGCCGAAATATGGATAAAAATATGGAAAGAAATGAATGGAAGATATGGAAATAAAATTGCATCATAGAAGCTTCAAACCCAGCTAGAAATGCGTTTGGCCAAACGCATTTCTAGCTGGGTTTGAAGCTGAAATAAGCTCGCAAAAAAATATGGAAATTCATGCAAATCGGCTCTTTAGCTGCAAATTATTTGGAATTAAAAATTCAAACCAAAATTATTTACAAAAAATAATATAAAGAAAAAAAAAAGATTTGCAAACCAAATATCGACTAAAATAAAATGTGGTCTACATGTGACAATGAAATTATATATATATATTATATTATATATATTAAATATATATATATATATATATATATATATATGTGTGTGTGTGTGTGTATATATATATATAAGTTATAAATCTGTTGTTTAATAATATATTAATCTTACAGTGGTTGGAAGAAGCATTTTTGATTTTTATAAGTGTTATAGAAGATCTCATTACTATTAATTACTTAGAAATAAGGAAAATTGTTAAAATTTATCTCTTAATTTATTTAAATTAGTAATTATAGTAGGTGACGAATTAAATTGGGAAAGCGTCGTCGTTATTTTGTAATTGTGATAAAGTATACTAAAAAATTTTATTTAAAGTTAGCCTTAGTGGTTTTGCTCTGACCCAATCAAATCCGGTGGAAAAAAATATTATTATAAGTTCTTATCTATTTTATTTGGCATTTTGCTATATTTCAAATATAGTTTAATAAATTAATAATCTTTTTAATACTTTTTATACGAAATATTTTATCTTTACTATATATGTTATATAGGTTTGGGGTTTCGTTTGCAAAAACAAAATCTCCCGGCCGAAGGCCGGGAGTGCTCTCAAAGTTGTGCATTGGTCTTACAACTTTTTGAGGCGCATCCGGGAAAACTATAGATTTTTTTCTGCGCCGGCCATTTCAGCGCCAGCGACTGAGTTGCGGGTCATTCGCGCAGTCCCACTGTTACGAACATTTTTCTTTGGGCCAGGGGGCTTAGCACCTGCTGGTAGGAACCCCAGTTGGAATGTCTCCGACAACTTTGTCAGCGAACCCTAAGCCCTAGCCCTAACCCTCTTGCCTGCAGCCTTGGCTAAAAATTAAATTTTTTTTCGACCCGTTTGAGTGTATCGGCTATAACTTTAGAGCCTTAAATGGGCTATCGAATGGTGTACTATAGGTTGAAAAATTTTCAGGAATT
>JBDPZO010000560.1:0-35233 GCA_039877585.1 Heterodera filipjevi | reverse complement strand
GTACTTTGAAATTTTATCTCTTCATTTTTCCAGACAATTGAACTTCATCATCCTTTCTCGAAAGTTAACTGAACATTAATATATATTAATAAAATGAAAATAATTTATTTACCCTTCAATTCTGATGCCAAAGTAGCAGTTCGTTATTTTTTACCTGAATTTGAAAAATTAATGTACCAAATTCGATTTTATTATTAACTTTTTTTTTACCCCCAAAGTCGATGCCAAAAAATATGCTTCACATTTGTTGTGGTCGTAATTGGAGTAGTCGTTGTTGTCGAAGTTGTTGTGGTAGTTATAATCGTAGTAGTCGGAGTCGTTATGGTTGTCGTGGTTGTCGTAGTCGTCGGAGTTGTCGTGGTAGTTGTAGTTGCGGTAGTTGTCGTGAACTTCGTAAAGTAGCTAAATGAAATAATCTTGGTATCATCCGATAGCTTTTGATTAGATCTATTAGACATCAAAATTTCAAAAAATATGATTAAGTTTTAAGAAAGTTGTGGCCGTAAAAGTGAAAAAAAAAATTGTTTTTGACCATATTTTTCTTAAAACTTAATCAAATTTTTTGGAATTTGGAAAATTAATAGTGCTAATCAAAAGCTATCGGATGATACCAAGATTATTTAATTTAGTTGCTTTTGAGCCAAGTTATGGCGAAACATGTTCGAAAAATCTGTAAAAGATGGCGGATTTAACAAACGCCCATAGTGGCAGAATTTAACAAACATCCCAGCACGACATTTTCTCCCTTTTTCTGTCGCCAATCACTTTTTGTCGGGTGCGGATCCCGAAATTCAATTCGGAACCCGAAACGCAACCCAGACCCCGAAACTCAATCCTCCGCCTCCTTGTCCGTTACGTTTCGGACATATTCATTGCATGTCTCTTATGCCCTTTTGAATAAAGACATTATTCAACTGAACACCATTTAGTTGAATTTGTTGAACATAAAAATCAATATTAATAAATTCAAATAAATATTTAACATAATTATAACTTTAATTTGCATTTTTGTTTCTCTTACTCAAAGTTTTTATTCCGCTGCAGCACTTTCTCCGGACATTTGTCACCGCTGTCCGTCCAAATTGTGTCATCTTTCGTCGGGTTCAAGTGACTGTAATGGACAAAACTTCCCAAAATTGTGTCAAAATGGGCCAATTGATGCCGAATTTTTCTTTGTACAAAATCACAAAATTGCCTAATTTGGTGCTTTAAACTAACAATGCACGAAATGACCAAAAAGTGGTCGAACTGTCAAAAGAATGAAAAATTTACGAAAAGCAGACAAAAATTGGCCAAACTTTTTCAACAAATTTTCTCTGAGGGAACAATCGGCCAAAATTGGCACTGCCCACGGCCCCATCGATCAAACTGCGATGAGCTAAAAAAAGAAAGGAGCAAAAAATAAAAAAAAATGTCATTTTAATATCCTATCAAACAATGTCACCTTCTCTCATTTCATTCTGCAATATTTTGAAGGTGGATTCGTTCACATTATTGGCACAATTTATGGCCAATTTTCCTGGCGTTATTATTGGCATTACACTTTTTTGACCTTCCATGGATGGGTTCCAACTGAATGTGTCGAATATTTTTTCCGCTTTTTCCGTCAATTTCATTGGCATTGGCCAGTTCCTTCGAAGGGAAAATTATTTTATTGAGTCAAATAAATTAAAAAAAATCCACCAAATCGCGAAGAGCATCATGAACTTTTTGAAAAGGAAATCAATTGACGCATTTGGGTACCACAAAATGACTTTTGCTGCCAAAAAAGACAAAATTGTGCCGTTGAAAAAGCCGAATACATTCCCATAAATGTGGGAACCTGTAAAAGGGGGGTTTTGTTCGGTAATTTTCATTAATAAAGCAATTCACTTTTTGCCCAATGTTTTAAGGCCATAACAAATGTTTTGAATTTGGTTCGGTTTTTGGCAACAATCAGTTCAATCAGTTGATGGTTGGCCGAATAACCTGAAGGGCTCTTATAATTTAAAAATATTTATATATATATATTTTGACGATTTACCGGCCAAAGTTTTGACCATTACTTCCGACGGCATTCTTTGGTTGGCCATCACTTCCATCATCAATTCCACGTCGACCGTCTCCAACGGTTCGTCCGGCAGAATTTCCATGTCCGGAACCGAGACCAAGGAAATGTCGAATTCAACGCCAAGCATTTTCAACTGTATCACTTGGATATAAACACTTGGGAATTTGGTCATTTTTTCAACTTTTGAATGCTAAAATTGCAAAATTAGGGCGACTTAAAATATTTTTGTATTTTTTACTGTTTTTAAAATTGTTAATTTATACCACTTATTTCTTATTATTTATTTTTATAATTATTTCTCATTCTCTGCCGTTTTTTGCTCACTTTGCAAAAATGGCAGTACAGCGAATTGTCAGAACAAATTCGTTGTTCTCTTGGAATGGAAAAACTGCACGTGAAAGAGCCATAAAATTTGGCCTTTTCCTCCTTAAGCGACACTTTTTGTGGGATCACACAAATTGTGTCAATGTCCGAGTCGGAAGTGTTTGTCCCAAGAAAATATGAGCCCGTGGCGATGAGACGAGCAGTGCCATTGGACTGAAAAAGATGCGCCAAATAATTAAGCCAAATTAAATAACGAAGACCCAAGGCAATTTATTATACAAATAAACGGATTCTGGCCACGTACTTTCAGAATTTAAAAATCCTATTTTTCGATTATATTAATGAGCGAATTCTATGCTAATTATCGTTGTCAATAAATGTATTTCTTTCTTGGTTACCCATTTGTTGATGACCAATTTCACCGCTTTCAATGCGGCATTCATTAAATTGGCATCACTTTTTGGGATTTCATTAATAAAATTGGAAAACTAAAAAATGTTTTTATTTTTTTTTAAATCAGTCCCAAAAAACCATTTTCTGTTCATTTTCTTCGCATTGGTCGACGTGAATTTGTTGAGTTATTTCGGGGAAATTGATTTCCACATAAGGACGAGCCAATTGGAAATTGAATTGGACATTTTGTTCAAAAAGGTTTCGGTCTAAAATCAATTGGAAATTTAAGAATTGTTACAATTATTGAATTAATTAATATTCATTAATAATAATTTACTTCATTTTTTAATGTTCTTTACCAATTTTTTGTTGCCCCAGCAAATTTCTCCATCCCTCCAAATGTTCTGCGAATCGGCCTGCCAAATTTGTTTTTATTTGTTTGTACCCAAAAAGTCGGTTCAGAATTAAATTTTGCTCTTTTTTGCCAATTTTCTCAAAAAAATTTTCCTCGCGACCATTTGCTTCTTTTTCCGTCGCAACGATTGCTTTGGCCATTTTATTTTTGTACAATTGCATTTTCATAAATTGTACCGTTTTGTCTCCCTGCTGCTCTTCTACTGTATCCCCTTCCCATTCCATTTTCACTTCGTGCGCTACCGTAGTCAACTCTACCGTATTCCCTTCTTCCATTCCGACGCAAAATTCTTTCCCTTCCCCAATAGAAATAAGTTGCTTTAATAAATGGTGCATTTTTCTGATCACTTCTTCCCAATTTGTGATCAAATTCTCCCCCAATAATTCTCTGTCCATTTCCGCCCATTTTTCTTCCAATTTTGCCGTATTTTCACTTTTCACGGCAATTTCGGCCTTTTCCATTTCCAAATTGCCCTCAAATTTGCTCAACTGTCTGACCACTTCCATTCGATGCCAAAGTTCATTGACGAATACCCCAATGTCCAAAATGAGTTTCTTTGCCTCGGATGGCTTTTGGAGAAACTCGTAAAATTTCTCATGCAAATATTGGTCAGATGTAAAACCTTAATATGCTAATGTTCAGACTGATCAGTTAGTAAGTGATCAAAACCCCCTCTCCCCTGCACTGGTGACTCACTGATTGGTTTGGCGTTTTCCACCTCATTTTGCCATTCTTTTATGTTAAATAATGCGTTTTCTTTTTTGGCACCTCTTTCCTCTCCACTTTTTTGCTTATTTTCAAAAATTCTCTTTTTTCCTCCTTTCCGCACATTTTTTGGCGTTATGACAATAGATGAATCCGCCAAAGACGAACACTTTCCCTCACTCTGATCCTCTTCAATATCGTCTCTGTCTTCACTGCGCTGACTCTCTTCTTCCTTTTCATCTGCGTCCTCTTCATTTTCCATTAAGTCCTCTTGTTCTTTCTTTCTCTGCAACTCTCGTTGTTGCAGTCTTCTCTCTCTTTTCTCCCTCTGTATATTCTTCATTCTCTCCTTTAGTTCTTTTTTTCTTTTCTCCTCTTCTATTATATTGTTCATCTTCTCATCGGCTTCTTCTCTCTCTCTTTTGTTTTTCTCCTTTTCCTCTTCTCTCTCTGCTAACTTTTCTTTCTCTCTCATTGTCTTAACATATCCCTTATATTCTTCTTCTCCATTTAAGCCAATAAGTAATTTTGCTTTTTCAACTTTTGCGGCGCCAATAAATTCTTCCAAACGATCTTTCACTATAGCTTCAGTCATGAAAACTAAATAGATTTTTCAATTTAAATATTTTACTTAATGGTACCGTACTTTGGACGACCATCGATTCGTTCTCGACCAATTCGTTTTCACATTGATTCGTTTTTTGTCTATATAATTGCGTGTGAGTCCAGCCAGTGACAAGTTAGACAGTCCTTATACTTTAACACGTAAAAAACGAATCGATGTGAAAACGAATTGGTCGAGAACGAATCGAAGTTTTACCCGTACTTTCTCAATTTATTTCCAGCCTCCCCCCCCCCTTAATTGAGCCGCGGGGGATTCAATTATAATAATCAATTTTCAACATAATTATGGGCCTATCTGTTGCTTTTGCTTGCCTTTGTTCAGATTGGCCCGAAATGCGTTGTCATGGAGCAGTTCCAGCAGAGTGTCCCAGTGTGCCGTGCGCAGCCACTGCTCCAACTCGTCGGTGGCCTCTTCCTCCTCCGCTTTGTCTTCTTCAAGTGCCATTTGCGCCGCCCTATGCCGTGCCGTGTTCACCATTCGTTGGAACTCCGTCTCCAAATTGTTTGTTAACATTTTTTTGCCGCTGTCATTGTACATCAGATATTGCTTCTGCGTGTCCCTGCTGCTGGTCAACGACATTTGCCGCGTGTCCAATTTGTCGGCACTTTTCTCGTGCCGTTTCGCCTCCACAAATGCCCTCACGCCTTTGGCCAATTCTCTCAGCAATTGACTGTCCGCTGCCAATTGCTCAAAAGTGTCGTCCGCCAATTCGTCGTACAAATCCTCAAATAGAATTCGGCCTTTTGGCCACACCAATTCGCCGATTTGCTTCAGCCCAATGGTTCGGTTCGGATTTGTCATTTCGTTGTCCACCCAACGGACCAAAACGGAGATGAAGCAGGACAACTTGGCAACCACTTTGACTGCTTCATCTCCGCTGGACAACGCATTCAAATAATTGAGTTTAAGGGTCCAATCGTCAAATACTAAATCATTTTGGTTAAAACCAAAAAAACTTTAAAAAATTCAAATTACTCTGCTTATTTTTTATTTGTTCTCCATGTGTCGTTTTAATATTTGCAAAAGGCACGCCTTCGCCAATTAATTTCTTGAGGCGTGTCTGTGCCCCACGGGTTTCCGCGATGAATTTTCTGAATTCGTCCAAAGCTTCCAACAAAATGGCCAAGGCTTTATGATGTAATTCCACTAGTAAAACATGCTGTTCCTGCGTTTAGTTAATCTTTACATTAATTACCTAATAATATCCCTTAATAAGTTCATTAAGTTGCCCCCCGCCCTTCGCACATGAAATGCCTGCAACTGTGCGTTTTTTTCATAGCATTTTTCCTCCACATTCCATTCCCTAATTGTTTCTTCTCCTATTTTTTCTTTTCCCTTCTTCATTAAAAGGGTTTTTTCGATTTTCATTATAAAATCATTAAATTCTTTCATAACGCATAGGGCCCAAAGCTGTTGAAAGTGTTTCCCAAAAGTCGGGTAAATTTGCGCTTGAAGCTGCTTAAGCCTTTGCTTTAACGCCTTTTGAATGCTTTCGGCAGTGTTTTGGTCACTGCCAAACATTTGTTTAATTCGCTTTTTGGCCACACTGAGAAGCATTGGCACAGCAATTCGCGCACCAACTATTAAATGCTGTTCGGTGTCAGTTTTTTGCGCCAAATACTTTTTGTAAAGTTGCAACTGAATGATTCTTGTAAGGTCATCTTAAGCAGTAAGTAATTAATTAGGTAGTAAATAATTCGGGGTTAACCAAAAAATGGACAAAATATCCTAAGCCTTTACTTTTTTTTTCCTCCTATTCATGGCTAAACCAGGGATTTCAGATGACATTTTTCAAAATCAAAAAATACAGTCCAAAAAAATAGATTTTTGGGTCAAAAATCAAGAATGTTTTTAAATGAATGCGCAGAAACTTTTTTAGCGCTCAGTTTTGAAATGAGACATTAAAATGTTAATTTCGAAAACGGAAGAGTCTGCGGTGCCGATAGGCACGGCCGGGAAAAATTTTGAAATATGGTGTTTTTAGGTAACCAATCTTGGACAAAAAAGAACCAATTTTAAGGGGTTTTGAGATAATTTTTGAGGAAACTAACGAATGGGGGACGGTGGTACCGATAGGCGCCAGCGGGAAATTTTTGAAAATTTTTTTTTTATTGAATTTGTTAACAAATCCGAAATAATGGTAAATTTTGAGCCCCTATTTTGAAAAATTTCAAAAGGATTGAATGTCCGGCGGTGTCGACTGGCGCCGGGCTAAACCACAAACAGAAACAAAATTTGTTTAATATTTTATTAATTCATTTTGATATTTTTTTTTTACCAATTCTCATTATTTCGGGGAATTTTTCTTCCAATTTTACCACCATTTCAGATCCAATCAAAAATAACAAATTGATTTTTGCCATTTCTCGCTTGTTCCTGCTGGACAACCCGCAATAGAATCGCTGAATCTCTTTGGAAAGAGTGATCTGTTGCCCAATGGCACTGTAAATGATCAGTTCCCTTTTGCCGGAGTCCGTCAATTCCTTATAAATTCGAACTGCCTCTTCAAGGTCAAATGCCGGTTCAACCCATTTTTCGGTCAGTTCGGCTTCATCCTCCTTAAATGTTGCTATAATAACTTTTTTGTTAAAAATTTGTTGTTTACCCAATAAAGACCGTCATACTCTTGCCCAATGAATTTTTGCCAATTTTCGCTGCTTTGCCACAGCCTTTTGTTCCTTAGAATAAATTCGCCGTACTTCCACAGAATGAATAGCTGATCAAATTTATTTTTTTCTTTCAGTTTGTTAATCATTTCGCCATACAATTTTATTTGAATGCCAATTTCAAAGTCAAATTGCGACCCGAGCGGCTCTTTCTTTTTCTTGCCCATCGACAGCATAAATTCAATCGCTCTTGCCAAAAACCAATGGAGTGATTCCATTTCCACTAATGAAATTACCACTTTTTCCTCGCCTAATTCATATATATGTGAGATTTCCGTCAATGCCGTATAAATATAACGCAAAAAAACTTGGGAAACTTGTCGAGAAAAATGGCCTGAAAAGGCATTCGAAAAATAAAATAACTTTTGGGCGAGCGTAAGAAATTTTAAAATAAATGAATTTAGCGAGTGTTTTTTTTAAATTTATTTTTAATCATTATTTAAGGTAACAATTTGTTAGTTAGGGGTGGGGTCGGTCATTTGTTATATTTTTTCTTTATTTTCGACTAAAATAGTCATAACTTTGCTCAAACGCAACAAATTGAACAAACTTGCTTTCATCCGATTGCCCATGATTGCTCTATATTCCTTCCAAATTTCTTAAAATTCATTGTTTTAAGAAAATTTGGCCAAAAACAACTTTTTTTCACTTTCAAAGTCACAATTTTAGTAAAATTTATTTAATTTTTCTGAAATTTGGAAGAAAATAGATTCAATCAAAAGCTATTGGACGTCACCAATATTATTTAATTTAGTATGACTAATTTTGTTGTAAATCTATAAAAAAGAAATGAATATTTTTTACCGGTGAATATTAAAAAAATTCCGGGCACGGGTCATTTTGTTACCTTTCAGCGTTAGTTCATCCATTTCCCGCAGCTTTTCAAGTGGAATTTTTTCCTGAGGACATTTTAAGAGCTGAAAAACATTTTAATCTTACATAAACATATTTTTTGAACAATACCAAGTCATTCGGTTGTTGTTCATTTTGAATAGAATTGAGCATATTTTTTATTATATGCTCATAATAATCCTGCAAAATGTTTTTGAATTGATTAAATGCGCTAAATTCACAACAAAAAAACCCATTCATTTTTCGGGGAGCTATCGATTGGCCTACTGGACAAATGGCTTATTACTCTGAATGTCTCACTCAACAAAAATGGCATATCCCTTTAGTTTTCTGGCACATACATAATACATATACACACACATAAACTAAGAAGCCGCTTAGTGCAGGGGTGCCATTCGTCCTTATTTATAAGGATTGTCCTTATTTGAGCATAAGGTCCTTATTTTGTCCTTATTCTTACTTACAAGGGAACATCCCAAACTGTAACCATTCAAATCTCTTTAAAACCAATTTTATCGTGTAGAGCATGGTCGATTTACTATATTAAATTTTTGGCTTTTTTCCCTATGGCGCCAAAAATGATTAGAAAAAAGTGATTCAAGTTCCGAAAAATCGATAAGTTTAGGGGGACGTAACTCGAAAATTTTTGAGAATTTTTTGACTTATAAAATACCTTTAGATAGCCCTTGAATTACTCTACAAAAGTACTCAGAGAAGGTCTTTTGCTCCGGGCAACCCCTGGCAAGCAATTTTCGAAAACTGTTGATTTTGTTGAAAAAATATGTAATTTTAAGCTTTGGAAGCGTGTTTTAAAAAACCCTTATTTTTGACACCAAATCCTTATTTTTAACGAGCTACGTCCTTATTTCGGAAAATTTTCCATGACACCCCTGGCTTAGTGCATATATTTGTAATTTGAAAATTTTATCTAATAAAAAAATATAAAAATTTTGATTTTTTTTTTTTTGCAATAGGCCAATCGGCGATTAAATCGTCCATCGGCCTACTTCGCTGCAGCTGAGTAGGCCGATCGACGAATTCTCTATTAGCAGGCCAATCGTCGAATAGGCCAATTGTCGCAGCGCGCTTTGGCGGGTCGAATGTGGGCCGATTGAGTGTTGTAAATTAATTAAATATTTGTTAATCATTTTAATTAAGCAGCAAAAAAATTTCATTATCTCGAATAACACCTTATTTGAGTTTGACTATGAAAGATTAATAAAGCGGTAAATTGCTCAACACTCAATCTGACATCTTTTCTCGTCGCCACTATTTTTTGGACTGCCCAAAGACCTAAGGGATGAATTTGGCAAGGCAAATTTACTGGGCCCCTCTTTTCCACCTTTTTAATCGTTTGTTCTCCTCTTTGCCTCTCTCTTTCCCCTTCCTCTGCTTTTTGTCCTCTTTGTCCCTCTCTTTCCCCTTCCTCTGCTTCTTTTCCTCTTTGTCTCTTTCTTTCCTCTTCCTCTGCATCTTTTTCTTTTGCTTCCCCTTCCTCTGCTTCTTTTTCTCTTTGTCTCTTTCTTTCCTCTTCCTCTGCTTCTTCTTCCTTTGCTTCCTCTTCCTCTACTTTTTTTCCTTTTGCTTCCCCTTCCTCTACTTTTCCTTTTGCTTCCCCTTCCTCTGCTTCTTTTCCTCTTTGTCTCTTTCTTTCCCCTTCCTCTACTTCTTTTCCTTTTGCTTCTCCTTCCTCTGCTTCCATTTGGTAATGATCACTCATTTCCTCTTCGTTTTTTTCTGTTTCCTCTTCCTCATCTTCAGTAAAGTACATCCATTCTTCTTCGTAGCTATTCTCCGACCACATAATTCTGATCTCTTCGTTGGTTCTATTTTTTGCCTCGCTAATAACTTCTAAACCGAACTCCTCAAAAATTGTTTCAATAGTATTCGCATCGAAAAAATGCAGCAATTTTTCACGGATATTCGCTGGACCAATTGTTTGTAAAACTATTGTAAAAATATTAATTGACTATAACAAAAATTAAGGCAAAATTAAAATTTTAAGATTTTTTTAAATTAAATTCCGTGTCCGCTTTTGGCCTTTTGCTTATCCTTAACAAAGGAGGGTGTCCAGGTATCCGTGGAGTTTTTGAATGAAATTTGGTGGGTAGGTAGAGCACTCCTAGGTCCTTAAGAAAATATGTTTTTTGCTGAACGAGCTCGAGTGCCGAGAAATGACATGGATTCGCAGTTGTCGGTGGCCGGGATGTACTGTTCTAGGTCTTCTTATTATTGGTTACATGTTCAAATCCGTGTTATGTGCATTGCTTTTTCCCTATTTTTACGTTTATGTAATACGATAGCCCAGGATTCTATTACAGTTAAATACTTTTTTCATTTAAAAAAAAATTTCCAACCCACTTACTTATTGCATTGAAGTGACAATTGCCCGTTGTAGTTTGCAAAATAGATAAGCTTATGATTAAGATAAGATTAATAACATTAGAAACTCTTGATTCATCATGACGCTTTTTAGAATAAAATCGAATTCTTGAGCATTTTTTTTTGAAAAACTTTCCTTGAAATGAATTTTTTACAACTAATTTTTGTTTCGGCCATCTAATTTATGTAAAACGCAAAAAATAAATGGGGAAAAAGCAATGCCAGTGAAACCGAATTGAACTTGTAACTGGGAAAACGAAAACCTAGAACAGTACTTCCACGCCACCGACTGCTGCTAACCCTTCCTATTTTTGTTTTTTTTATTGAATCCTCAAAAAGTTTGGCACGTCATTTCTCGGCACTCGAGCTCGTTCAGCAAAAAATAAAAACATTTTCTTAAGAACCCAGGGGTGTTCTACCTAAATTTTTCATTCAGAAACTCCACGGACACCTGGCCACCCTCCTTTGTAAGCAAATAACGCACTCGTTTCAAAACAGCTCAATGTGTCGCCGCTTTTCAGCAAATGGCAGAAGTCCTTTCGATGCAATTGCCCGATCCATGCCGTGGTGCTATTTTCCTGCAGTTGCCCTTCGCCTTTTGCTTCTTTTTTGTGCCACTTTCCAACCATTTCTTTCCATTTTTGAAAGGTCATTGTCGTGCCATCATTTTCCTCTTTCCCAATATTTTCCACCATTTTTTTTGTTGCCCAAAAAACTTTCTCCTTCAGAAAGGCTTCGGCATCGCTTAAAGCCGCTTCATCATAGTCAAAAATTGGGTCATAAATTTCGTCGAAAATATACTCTCTAATCCGACCAAAAAGAGATTTGAGTCGCGGTGAGACATTCATTTTTTGGCGTAGCCAACGCACAAAAACGACCACATCAGCGCCAATTTTGTTACTTTGGAGCTCAATTTCTTCGTTTATCATGACAAAAACATAATGCACCCAAAGAAATTGATCATCTTCAAAGTCTGAATTGAAAACTAATTTACCAATGCTTTATTTCCATTGCTTCCTTTGCAAAATTCTGATTACCTTTTTCCCCCAATTTTTGTGCCAATCCGAGTTTGATCTCCAATACTTCCAAGTGTTTTTTCGAGCCGATCAATCGCAAAAGCCGTGTTTTGGTGCCGGAATATTCAAATATATTCACGAACTTCTCCTGCTCATCCATTCCAATTTTGTAGAGAGTGTTGATGAGCGCAGTGCCGAGTTGGCCGTGCAGCGCCTCCTCCAACTGTTGCGCTTGGACTAGCCCGTCTTCGCATTCGTCCGTTCGCAACTTCTTCAGCGCCTTCTCCGTCAACGTTGAGATGGAATTTTTGTCACAAAATGCCTTTGCGAACTGAGCAATTCGGAGCATCACGCAAAGTTGCAGGGACGAGCCGAAGTTGCGCAGCGCGTCGCGCATGGCCTCTTCCATTTTGGCAATGAGCAACCGAAAGGGGGCGGGCAGCGATTGGGCAATCGTCGCCGTTTGGCCACTGCCGCCGCTTTTGGGGTACATTTTCAGCAAAGACGCAAAAAGTCGTTGCATTGTGTCCAGCATCACTATGGTCAAAAAACGAACCATTTCTGTTTGGTGCCGTTCTGTGCCGCTTCGGTGTACCAACAGTCGCTTAATGCGCAACAGACCGACGGTGGAAGTGATAATATCTGTGAAAAGAGGGACAAAAAAAGGTTGTTAGTGCGTTAGTTAAATGCGCCATTTTAATAGAATTTTTGACTAAATCTTGTCATACCTTTAAACAAAATCTATTAAATCAAAAAATCTTAGTATTATCCGGTAGCTATTGATTAGCTCTATTAGTTTGAGAAATTTGAAAAAATTTCATTGCTTTATAAAGAAGTTGTGGGCAAACGAGTTGAAAAAATTGACACAACTTTTTTATAATTTAATGAAATTTTTGGATAATTTAATAGAGCCAATCAATAGCTATCGAATGATACTAATATTGTTTAATTTGGTTGCTTTTGGGTAAAATTATGACAAGATTTAGTCAAAGATTTTATAAAAATGGCGAAATTTAACTAACGCGCCAACACGCAAAAAAAAAAACAAAAAAAAAAGATGGTATAACAAAAATTCTAATGTCGGAACTCTCCACTGACCAACTCGCAAAATCTCGGGGAATTCGTCCTCCAAAAATGCCATTTGTTTCACAGTGATTATGCTGTTCAGAAAATGTTTGGCGAGCGAATTTTCCACTTCGTGGCACATAAAATAGCGAAGACTTTCACTCATTTCCAAAAATGCGTATAAATTTTGTCCGTTTATTGTCCGTGACTTTGGCCCATTTAATAAACTTGTGATTATTTTCGCAAATGAACTATCGTTTTGGCAGTCAATGGGTATAATCTTAATTAATGAATTAAATAATTAATTGCTTCATTAATTGTTATAATTCATGACAATCAACTATTTAAAATAATTCACATTAATTAATTGTTCCTTAATTAACCCTAATGATGTCCAACACTCCGTTTTCTTTCAAATAATTTTTCCATTGCTCATTTATTGTTTTGTTCTCGATATATTTTAGCATCATTTCGAAGATTGCCACGCAATTTTTGTAAATTAAACAAATAAATTTTTTGCTGTTCCCCAAACTTTTCTCTGATTCGATGATTTTGGCCCAATCGTTTTTTTGCTTTTCAATTTCCTCCAAAAGTCCATTGTCATTAACTGTAGTGCCCAATTTTGCAACAAATGCCAACATTCCATCAATTTTTCGCTGCAAATTCCATTTGGCCGAATTTATTTGAAATTTCCAAAGGATATTTATCGGAACTTTTCCCTCTTTTTGAATTAACAATTTCAAAATGTTAACCAACTCAATTGCTTTGTCATCTTTAAAAAAAGAAAAAAAGAATGTTTTTAACCATGCATTACTTTCATTTTTTTAACCTAAATTCTCTGCCGATGGATTTGTCGTTGATTTTGCGTTGTTTTCTTCCTCTTCTGGGCATTGGTGCGTTCGTTTTATTGCCTTTTGTATGCCTTTAATTTGCTTATTTTTTGCCACTACTACTGCTGCTGTTCGAATTTGTTCTGCTGATGTTGTTGCCAATTGCTTCACCGTTTTATTCTCTTTTACCCTTTTATTTTTCCCTCCAAAAATAAAATTTGGCAAAAATAAAATAAAAAGAGAAAAAAATAATAATAAAAATGGAGAAAATAATTTCTTTTTTATTTTGTTTGGCAGCATTTGTCTAAGCAAAAAAAATATATATATATATTTAATAAGAGACGGCTAGGTCGTCAATAACACAACCGAAATCGTAGTTCGAAGTTTTAGGTAAAAAAAAATGAATCCCAAAAATTATCTGATTACCGGGGGATGATAGTTCCCATTAGAATTATGTCAGCTGAATTCTCGAAGACTTTACCGATATAAATTGATTAATACGAATTAAATCTCGACCCAAAGAGTCGAAATTCGATTTAAGAAAACTAAACATTATAGGAAATTGTATTGGTTTTTTATCAAATTTGTCAATACCTCATTTACCCTTACTTAGAAAGATTTTTAATTTTTTTTTTTTTTTTTTTTGCAATTCATTTTAAGCAATTATCGGGCTGCTATTTTTAGACTGAAATTTTATTCTTAGGGATGG
This sequence comes from Heterodera filipjevi, assembly GCA_039877585.1. NCBI lineage: Eukaryota > Metazoa > Nematoda > Chromadorea > Rhabditida > Heteroderidae > Heterodera > Heterodera filipjevi. The sequence goes on along the minus strand of JBDPZO010000560.1, from coordinate 21,201 downwards.
CTTTTCATCTTATTGAATTGTAATTAAGCATTTTACAGGCATTTAAAATTTACATAATAAATAAAATTGCTTTTTAGTATATCCTATTTCATAAAATGAATAAAAAAAAATTTTTTTTCACTAACTCGTTGGATCAATAAAATACACGCACAAATAACCACTTTTCTTAACATTCTCTGGGGCAAAAGCCTTAACGGCCCAACTAAATGCTGACTAACTCGGTGATGTACAACAAAACACATTCTAAATTATCGTAATTTTAAAAATTGCACATTTATTAGAAAGTTTTTCTTTATTAACTGTAAAATTAAAAAAAAAATCAGGTTTTTTGAAGTATATTACCGATCGAAATTATCATACTTAATTCTTAAAAACTCAAAGCCATATTTTTATTTTTGGATAATTTTGCACTATGGGGCAGAAAGCAATCATGAAGAGTAAGAAAAGGAAAAAGAATGCTAATGCAAAACATAGTCAAATAAATTCAGGCGCTTATACGATACGATTACATTGCCGCGCTTTAACGAACAAACAATTGGACAGACTTGACGAATCTCATTCAAAGACGCGGCAATTATCAACAGAATCTAGGATAATTAAACTATTTAAACATTATTCAATCAAATGATAACGATGATCAATTAGGTTTAACAACTAATTTAGTAGTTTCTTGCAAAGGCCATGAGGACAAATGCCAAAATGGGGACTATTTGAATCCGAATGATTGCAGCAAATGCCTTTGCCCGGACGGATACGGTGGCAAATACTGTGAGGCACTCGAAGAAAGTGAGTTTTAACAAAAATATATTTTTTATTTTGTTTTTTAAAGATAATTAAAACTATATTAATAAATTAATTAACTTAGATTTGAACTGTGATGATGTGACGGGAATTTCGAGAGAATTGAAAGCCAACAAGACAACAACAGTATTGAAGCCAAAGACAAAGTGTACGGCCAAAGATGAGTCACTATGTCAATTTCATTGGAGAATTAAGGCAAATTAAAATGATGATTATAGATATACTTTTGTTGGTCCCGGCGTTCTGTTAAAAATTAATAACCGGCCAGTCCCGACTTTGTTTGTCTTATTAATTCTTTTCCCCGTTTTCCTCTAGAGGGAACTGCTTAGTTTTCCCTTTGTTATAAAGATTGGCCGACATTTGCGGCGCCCAGTCAAAACGACATTTGCGGCTCAGCGTTATGACCGCAAATCTAAGAGAAGTAAAAACGACTAAATTTTCGCCTTTGTAAGTCCTCTGAAAATTATTTTTGTGTCGAGAATGAAAAATATGACCAGTCCAATACACAGTGCACAGTTGGGGGTGAGATTCGTCCCAAAAAATACGAGTACAAATATAACGAGTATTTCTGAAGTCACGAGTAAAACCATTTTGATTTGGTTTTGGTTTCGTTTTCGACCGTTATCGCTTTTTGGTTTCGGGCTCGTTTTCCGACTTTTAAAATCGTGGTTTTCGTTTTGTTTTTCTCAAATTTCGACAATTATCATGGAAATTTTTAAAACCTTCATTCATCAAAAACATCCCGAAAAGAATATTGAATTTTTTTTTTTGCTTTCCCTAAATTCCCTGCATAACTTTGGTACTCAGCACCCATTCTTACCAGTGCATAAAATTACTTGTTCCTCGTGGGAAAACCGAGTAATCACGATTAAGAGTCCGATCCGACCCCTGGTGCACAGCAGGGCTGTCGCGAATCGTAATCGTATAATATTGTAGTAGTCGTATTGCTATGATTACACTCTCCCTTTTACTGTGTTCCTTAAAATTAATTTACAATATTAATTAATTAAATTATTCTCCCCTTTACTGTGTGTTTCTTTTGTCCGTTTTTCTTATGAATTTTTATTAAATAATCAAAAAAACATTGTTGCGATATTAGAACCTTTATTTTATTTATTTCAACCTTTTTCTTCACTATTTCTTGCTCTCAATTTAATTCAATTGCGTACCGTAACATTTAACAATACAGTAACTTTCCTTTCCCTTTCATTTTATTTTTGTTTGGTATTCATATTATTTTAGTGAAATAAAAAAACAATATTTTATAAATGAGAGGATAAAAAATAAAAATGGAATATGTCGAGTTGTTTTTTGCTGATGATTCGGCCACCACTAACAAATATTTATTCATTTTTCAGCTATCACTGCTGACAATCTCTGCTTTCGTTTTGCTTTTCCTCCCCATTTTTGTCCATTTTCCCAATTTGTCATCACTTTTCCATTAAATCCGTCCGTTTGTCGTCCACCCCATTGAATGAAACGGTCGGTCCAATGTAAGCAATGATTTGTCGCCCATCGAATTTTGCTCCTCCCATTCTCCCAGTTCCATTCCATCCCATCACTTTCATTTTCATTTATTCATTTTTGGAGAATAATTCATAATAAAAAATTAATAATATTATTAAAATTATTTATTAATTATTTCTGAAAATGGACAGTTTGCTCCCTTTGTTCGCGTTTGTTTTGGTTTTCTTTTCTGCGGTTGCCCTTCCGTTACGGTAACATTGATAAAATACTTTAATTAATTATTTTTTTTCAATTATTCTTTTTCAGTTCTCTTTCATCTGATGGCAAATTCAGGCAATGCAATGCCAACAATGGACTGATTTCGATTGAAAATGAGTGCCAACGGTAAAAATCTTTTCGATTAATTCGCTTTTGAATTATACTTTTTTAGCCTCCTCCTCTGCTACCAAAGCAATTGGGACGATGGAACAGTAAGGATCGGACGGCATTTTGGTAGAAGAAGCCAAACGAATGGGAAAAAAAATTTCACGGAATGTGCGAAAGAAATGGGAGGAAAACAATGGCACGGACTGACAATTGCCAGAGACAATGACGGATTTCTTATCTTTAAATCGAGGTGAGAAGGCGAATTATGAGTGGAAACCGTCGGCAGAGCAAAAATAAAATTGTTAAATGAATAAATTGTTCATATTTTTTATGATTTTAAGCCTTGGCTATGGTGGTGTGTTCGGCACTGAGCAAATTAAACAAATGCCAAAATATACGGAAATTGACATGGCCAAAGGTTCAATATAAAAATTTTTTTTAATTTTATTAAATTTTGTGTTTACAGTTTTTTTCTCATACGGAAATGAGCTTCTAAATGCGCTTCATTTTGGCGCATTTTTTGGCGAATACGCCGAAATTTTCATGGCAATGGATTTGGTGGCATCATTTTGCGGACAAAATGGCACCACTAAATTGTGCAAAGCCAAGGTCCAATTTCAAAAATTTATTTATAAATTAAATTACTTATTTCAGTGCCTTTCCCAGTCACAGGACATCGAACTCCTGGCATCCCATGGTCCAACCAAATTCCAAAACTTTACCAAATCATATGGATCAACCAAATCCAATGGACTAACCAAACCCCATGGACCAACTAAATCACAAAAATCAACCAAATTCCAAGGAAAAACAAAATCCCATGGGTCAACAAAATCCGTTGGCACTTCGTCACCCTTAGTGCCCAAAACATCTTCTGCCATTCTAACGACAACTGAACTAACTTTTTCATTAGTGCCATATGCACGACATGTGGACCATTTTGGCACAAATTGCACCAATGTTTTTTTCCCGTCGAATGTGGCAAAAATTATGTTGAACATCACAGCATCGCCCTATGAAATCGCTTGCAGAAAATACCAACAACCATTAAAAATGAATGACCCGAAAGCACCACCCAGCATAAAACATCGCTATTTGGATGCTTGCATGAAAGTGCCAATGAACTCAGAAAAATACCAAAGGTAAAAAGAAAGGGACAATTGAATTGATGAATGAAATAAATTAAGTTCTGAGAAGCTAATCGCTTGCTACAAAAGCTCAAAGAAATGGCCAAGAAACAATCCAATCATTTTGATGGAATTTCGGGTGCCAATTTTGCCGGGTTCATAATCAAAATTTGTGTCCATCGCGAACAAAACACATTCATTGTTGACGCAACATTCAACATGTCCTTCTCAAATGAGACGTAATTATATAAGAAAGAAAGAAATAATAAAAATTAAGTTACAAGAGAACGCAACGTTTTCCAATTTCATTTGAAAAAATATTCAATATACGAAGGATGTCAATTTACTTAATCGAATTTGGCACTGATCAGCAGAAAAGTGCAATTCGAGAGAAGGCAGGAGCAGAAAAGATAATTGGAAGAAAAAAGGTGAATAAATTATGTTTATATAAATGTAAAATAATATCATTAATTTTTCAGGATAATGACATCGGCACTGTTCTCAATGACATTATGCCGGAAATGATCAATGGCACTTTGACAAAAATGATACATTTTGTGCCACCTTCGGACGATGATAAAATACTTGCCTTTTTCCAAATCGAAAAGCCTAAATTTTCCAAATTCATCTCTAAAAGAACGAAACTGAAAAAATACAAAAATGATCCGGAAAAATTCAGTCAGTCAAAATAATAATTTAACGGTTAATTTCCATTTAAGACCGTCCAACATTGTGCGACAAATATGGTGACGATTGTGAACCGATCAGAAATTTGTTATTGAAAATTGACGCATTGGATAACTGTGACAAGGCTGCAAAACCAAACAACGAAGCATCAATACATATATTTATAAATTAAAAAAATTTTTTTCAGACTTTTAAAGCCGAACCATGGGCACCAATGCCACCACCGTGGCCTAAAGTAAAGGCATCCGTTTCTTTGTTATGCGATGGTGATATGATTTGTAACAAAAAAAGACTGAAGGAAAAGTACAACAGATTAAGAAAAAGTTAATCATTATTATGCCTAAAAAATTATAAAATAAACTAATTTTATTTAAATTAAAAAAATAATAATTTTCAATAAAACTAAATTTAGTATATTTATTTTATTACATTCAGTTTGTGGTCTAGAACCAGAAAAAGTGGAGAGCAATCGACGGAAGCGACAATTTCATCCACAATGTTTGGATAATTCCAACGACCCCAAATGTGGCACAAACAGCAAATGGACTGAATTCCCAATTAAGATTGGCTTTAATACAGGAACATGTATAAAATAATATTGTTGTCGGCAACAACTTTTTTTTAGTGCCTGAAGAATATGTCATGTGGCGAAATGCCATTGAAATTGGGGCCAATTTGATAAAGTGAAATGGCAATGATTTAAAAAAGGAGTGCATTCTATTGAATTACAGTGAGTTCACTTGCATTCGGTTTGAATTTGTTGATCGAATGGAGGATGGAAAAGATGGCATTTCTGTTGGTGATATATCTTTTTTTGGTCGCATTTCAGGAGGTAAATTTAAACAAATTTGTGACTAATTATAAGTAGAGCTGGGATTTTTATGTGCTAACATTCTGAAATATGTAGTAAAATAAAACAATGTATTTTTTCCAAAACTCTTAAATTCAACTTTCAAATTGTTCAACTGCTTCTAAAAGTTAAAAAAGAAATTTTTTACAAATTAAAAATTTTTTTGTCTCAATAAGCACTTTTATCTGAAAATTTTTAGTTTTATGTGACAAAACCCAAAAATATGTATTTTTATGTGCTAAAAAGTCGCTCTAATTCGAGAATTTTTCAGAGAAAATGTGTTTTTTGGTCTTCTCATGCGAGTACATATACGCAAAAAAAATATGTAAAAACCTAAAAATCCCATCTCTAATTATAAGTAAGAAAAAATAAAAATTTACAAAATGAATTTTCTCATTTTTTTTTTTTGCTTGTGGTGAATCTGATGCGGGCAAAACAGTCGGCTGGCAAGAACTTGGACTTGCAATGCATAACCAGGGTTGCATGCAAGTAAAACTTAAATAGAATTGTTATATCGTTTGTTTGATTATGATCTTAATGAACTTGGGCTTAAGTATGCAAACATGTCCGTGGTGGCAGGCCATGAACTGTTGCACGCCCTTGGCAATTTGCATGAGCAAAGTCGAAGTGATGCGCGAAACTTCATCATTTTAAGGGAAAAAGACGGGGTAAAAAATGAAATAAGAAAGAAAAGAACAAAAAATATTTTTAAGCAATCGGAAATTGACCCGAACACCCAAAACTTCGGATTTGATTACGATTTTGGGTCCGTCATGCATTACGGGTCAGGAGGCAATCATGAAGAGTAAGAAAATGAAAAATTAATAAAATAAATATCATCTTTACAAACATATAATTTGTTGCAAAAAATTGAAAACTAATGCCCTTAATTAAGTCGATTATATGACCGTATCACATTGCCAAGATTTTACCAACAAACGATTGGACAGATTGGACGAATTTCATTTAAAGACGCAGCAATAATCAACAAAATCTATTGCAATGGTTATAGAAGGAATAATTAAAATATTATTTATTCAATGTTAATGATGATCAATTGGGTTTATTAACAATTTTTAAAGAGTCATGCAAAGGCCATGAGGACAAATGCCAAAATGGGGGCTATTTGAATCCGAATGATTGCAGCAAATGCCTTTGCCCGGACGGATACGGTGGCAAACACTGTGAGGCACTCGAAGAAAGTGAGTTTTAACAAAAATATATTTTTTATTTTGTTTTTTAAAGATAATTAAAACTATATTAATAAATTAATTAACTTAGATTTGAACTGTGATGATGTGACGGGAATTTCGAGAGAATTGAAAGCCAACAAGACAACAACAGTGTTGAAACCGAAGACAAAGTGCACACCAAAGGATGGGTCACCATGTCAATGCCATTGGAGAATTAAGGCAAAATAAAATGATAAAATAATATTATATAGATATTTATATTATAAATTTAATTATATTTAAGCCGGAAGCAGGCAAAAAGGTGCGAATTCGATTTATTTCTTTGAATGGTGATTTGTTCAAGTGCACATACAATTGCTCTTCATTATATGTGGAAATCAAATACCGAGCCGACAAAAGAGTCCAAGGCAATAATTAATTAATAATTTAATTAATTAATTAATACTAATTAACTAATATTGTTCAGGTGCCAAACTTTGCTGCCCCGACGCATTCACTGACAAAGACACTAAGCCCAATGACTATAAAAATTGGATTGAGGCGGAAAAGCCGGACACGGACTTTGTCATTTCAGCGCACATTCCATCCAATGCCAAAGATGCGGTCATTCCATTTGAACTGACATATGAAGCAGGTAAGAAGAAAGGATTTGTTAAGCTAGAAATTGTAAATTTATTTCAGAAATATTGGGTTTTTATTGTTAAAATGAAAAGCTAGCTTAATTAAAAACTTAATAAATAAACTAATTGTTTATATTAAAATATTTGATAAAGGTGATGCCAAACTTACAAATTCGTGCAAATGTGTGAATACTGAAAATTTGTATGCTGAAAAAAGGAATCCCGGAACCGGCACATTGTATTGTTGGGACGAAACCAAACAAAAATACATTGAATGCTCCTGTAATGGAGACAAGAAGTGCCTTTCGGAAGAAAAATGGTCCTACGATGCTTTTATCTGCCCTATTCTAAAGGTAAACATCAAGAAGAGGCATAAATGAAAATAAACAATTTTGAGGTGAACGGAATTCAAGTCCAAGGAGTCAGACAAAAATCCTTTACTGATCCAAAACATCCAGCTTATAATTGGAGGCGAACTGATGTTTATTGCTATGTGAATATGCTTAATTATTTGTTAATTATCATTAATGATTTTACAGAAAGCCGAAGGGGGCACCGTAAGCTTTTGGGGCTACCAAGAGCCAGGGACAACGGACATTATTCGGGTGGACGAAGTGCATTGCCTTTTTTATGAGGCCGCCGGCGTTACACCGCCAAATTTGTTCAAAAGTTTGGAAGACGAACAGCATCAGGAAAAATCGTTGGACCCAAATTCGGACCATGGCAATGCGTCTTCATTTCCATTTATCCATGGGCCGAAATCTTTTTGTGATCCATGAGAGAAAGTGGAAGAGATTCTGATTAAATGATATTTTATTGGGTTGTCCGATAAGTTTTGTCGTTTTTATTTTTTGACTGTTTACCACCATTTTCAAAATAAATCTTACAAAATTTGATATCATTGGATAGATCTAAGTCTTCTCTATCGATTGACATACTTTTTATTCAATTCTGATTTGCTTATGTTTGCGCTAGTAAGTTTTTGCTATCTGTGCTGGAAATGGGTGTTTTGGACATCGTTATGTAAATTAATTTTTAACCCATTTTACCGACCCTACAAAATTGGCCATATTTCCAAGAATATTAGACAAAACCATGATATACTATTTTCATTAGATAGAGGAGTGTTTCAGCTTCAAAATGATACCAAAATTATATTTATTATCTTTTAAAAATTCTTTTTTAAAAAGGGTTAAAGATGTAGAAAAAAACGACAAAGCTTATCGGACAACCCAATAGTAAAATTTTGAATCAATTTTTGAAAAAAAATTATATATTATTTTTTTAATATGATTCCAAATTATATCTACACCCATTTTTTGTGTTAAACAAAAATGTTACTTCGTGCTTAAAAAATCTCACCCCGACAATTCTCACATCAGCTTACCATAAAATCTTCATCCAATCCTTAATAGAAAATCTCAGCCCAATCAAATCTCAAATAAGTTTTAAAAATTCAAACTTTAGGAATTTCATTATAATGTTATTGAGGCGAGATTATGTCACGGTGAGTTTTGTCGTTTCTTGATATAGTGAGATTTTATCGGTACATGAAGAATATTACGGGTGGGGGAGGTTTATGTGCGAGACGTGTTTAAGATACCATAACTTTTTCTTAGTGAACTAAATATGAATAAAAATTTAATAAATACTGATTTTTTTGTATTTTCATGTTGTAAATCAGTTCAAAAAATATATGTATTCCTTGTTTTTGCCTCACATTTTTCCTGTTTTAGCCAAATTAAAAATATCAAAAATCCATTTAAACAAAATGTTTGATGCACTGGGAATTTGTTTTTCTAAACACGGACGAGCAATATGGACACGGACCTGAACTGGGTTAATAACAAACCAGGTTCCGGTCCGGGTCTGTTTTTCATCAGGATTCAATACGTATTTTCAAAAGAATTCCGGGTCGGGACCCGTGTTTTCAACCGGACCAGGTACTTCGTGTTTTTAAAAGTCCTGGGCCCGTGTTTTTCAACCAACTGATCAATTCTGTATTTTAAACGAGATTCGGGTCTGGCTCCGTGTTTTTTGAAAAGAACCGTATTACGTGTTTTCAAAAGAATTCCGAATCCGGGCCTGTGTTTCCAACCAACAGATACCTTCCGTGTTGTTAAACCAGATTCCGGTCCGGGTCCGTGTTTTTTATCAGGATTCTATTACGTGATTTCAACGATTTCAGGTCCGGCGCCGTGTTTTTTTAAAAGGACTGTTACGTGTTTTCAAAATGATACCGGGCCAGGACCCGTGTCTCGAACCGGACCGGGTACTTCCGTGTTATTAAAAGTAGGGTAGCAACCCCGACCCCGCCCCCGACCCCGACATTTTAGGCCATTTTTCGGGGTTTTCCCCGACCCCGACGCTTCCAACCCCGACAAACCCCGACCCCGACCCTCAACCCCGACTCGGGGTCGGGGTTTTTATACACCCCTAAGAATAGCACTTTTGCTGGAAATAATGAATAAATTTTTATATACTTCGGAATTCTTAGAAGATAATTTTGAATTTTTGGGTGAAATTTTGATTTTTGCCTCAAAAATCTTTACTAAAACACAATAAAAACGAGAAATACCCCCCTAAGAACCGACCAAAAAATGTCAATAAGTCGAAAATTTTGGCCAAATTAGGCAGTGCAACAAATTAAAGAAGTCACCAAAATATTCAAAAAAATGATCCTTTTTAATGCTCAAATTGTTAACATTTAGATGAAAATTTTCCAGATTCCCCCAATTTCAAAAAAAAATTTTGCGGTGGCGCCTCTCGGCACCACCGTACCCTAATTGCTTAGGTTTTCTCAAAATCTAACAAAAAATCCACAAAATTTGTTTTTTTGGTGCAAATTCTGTTACCAAAATACACTCCAATTTTCAAATTTTTTCCCGGCGGCGCCTATCGGCACCGCCTCCTTGATGAAAAAATCTAAAATTTTGAATAAATTAACCCTTTTTATCGTCTGGGAAAAGTTATGACTACTCGAAATTTTGTATTCCAAATAACTTCAATCTTGACCAATTTTGGCGCAAATCTGTTAACTAATGGGCTATTCATTTTGGGATAAAGGGAGGAGGAAAAGGTTGATTTAAATTCATAGAATTAATTTGTCAATTTATTTTGATTTTAAAAGTAATTGAAGAAGAAATGAGATTCAAAATTGCTCATAAAATTTTATAGTTTTCAAAAAAAAATTTGTTCAAAAAAACCCCGGTCTCTGTTGGAAATCGAGGGCCCAGTCCCGGTTTTGGCGAAAACCCCGGTCCCATACTATCATCCTATAATTACTGGATGATCATCTGTGAATGATTTTGGACGCGTTGACTGTATTTTTAACGTTTTTAAACTTGGAATAAATCATTAGGTGAAATTTTCAAAAAATCCGGAACCGGATCCGGCTTTTTTAGAACCGGACTCCGGAAAATTTCTCAAAAAAACGTAATCCGGAAAAATCCCGCCGGTAAATTTTTAAAAATGAAAATCCGGTTCCGGATCCGGCGAAAAATTTTTGCAGTTTGAAAATCCGGTTCCGGATCCGGGAAATCCAATTTGCCTAGCCCTATTAATAACCAAAAACATCTCGAAATCCCTTTTCCGTCTCCGGATTTGTCGTTACGTCAAAAAATATCGCGTTTGTCGCCCAAATATATCGTTTTGGCATTTGTCACTGGCATCGAATTGTCGTTGAATGAGAACTAACAAATTTTAGTGTATATTTGTGGTTTCTTCTCAATTTTGATGGAAATAAAACACAAATGGGTAATAGTGAAGTTTGCCCTCAATTTTTCAAAAAAAAAATTATGAAATTAAGTCAAAAAAATGTGTTTGTGGGTTTCGGGATCGCTAATCATAAATATGACATACCTTTACCATATAAATATAGATCATAGGAATGTTTGGTAGAACCGTTACCGAGTCGGCAAAAGTACCGTGTTTTTTGGTACTGGTACCCGAACAAAGTACAGGGTCGAATACCGAGGACCGGGGTCAAAAACCGGTGCCGGGGACGAGTTCCGAGTACCGGGAGATCTCTGGTGCAGAAACATCCCTAATAAATAGCCATACATTTGTAATGACGCTCTTTTGCTGTGTTTCATCTATCAAAGTCATTCTGGTTTTAAAAAAAAAATATAAATTTTTCAAGTGTATTTCGTATTTTATATAAAAAATGGGATACCGGATGGATTGTTTCGGGTTTTTGAAAAAAATCTTCAAAAATGCCCATTTTAGAGGCCAAAACCCATTAGCAAGACCCAAATTTTTAAAATTTTCCCCGTTAGCGCTTAACGCAGCATCGGACCGCTTTGCGCTTAGTGTTTCTTAATATGTTTAAAATCCAAAAATTTGGCATTTTTATCAATATTTTTTCGGCTTTTATCGTAACTTTTTTTCCAAGGAGTACACTTACAAGCATCAAGACTATGTAGAACGATTGTTTGCCCTGCTCGGGTTGGCCACGCAAAGCTTCGACAACGGTTGATCCAACCGTATGGCGTACATCAGTGTGAAAAAGAAAAACGAACATTGGGCAATTAATTTTTATTTATTAAAAAAAAAGTTGATTACCTATTTAAAAAAATCATTTACATTATATTAATTTTGTGGATTTATTATCGCTTGGAAATGTCCCCCTTCTTAGTAAATAAAGATTGATTTGAATTCTCTTTCCTGGTCTACGAGCATCTAAATAGCATTACTTAAATATGAAGCAGCTTTAAATAATACTGAATCGAGAATATGCGGTGTGTACACAGGCCAAACGTATTGAATTTCAGAGTCTTTTTTTTCTCTGAGGGTTTGGGCTAGATACAATTACATTAATTTTGAATAATTTGGCGGCTGCTAGAAATTCAACATTACTCTCCCATTTATGTATTTCGGCTGCAGAACTCGCCGGTTCCATATGATTTTGCACCTATGTACGAATGCTTATTATCTAAAAAGCTTATTTTATCAGTTAGTAGCTTAACGAAGCACAAACACCTCATTTCCATTCGAATCATATAATGTTTTGTCCAGGATGGAACATTTCCCACCGTCCGTGCCAAGGAATTACAAGGTTGTGCAGCTCAACTTCAGAATCAATGTATTCTGTAACCGTGCTGGGTCGTTTCTTAAAAACCGCCTCTATGGGCGTTTCTTAAATCCGCCATTTTTACTGAATTTTCGACTAAATCAAGTCATAACTTTTCTCAGAAGCAACCAAATTAAATAATCTTGGTATTGTAAGATAGTTCTTCGTTAGTTTTATCACATATACAAATTTGAAAATATTTCGTTCAGTTTTTCGAAAGTTATTACAATTTTTGCCTGTTTTTTAACCAATTTTTTTAATACTTAATGAAATATTTTGAAGCTTAGCAGGCTAATGAGCAATTTAAGGGCTATTTTACAATACAAAGATTGTTTAATTTGGTTGCTTCTGAGAAAAGTTATGACTTGATTTAGTCGAAAATTCAGTAAAAATGGCGGATTTAAGAAACGCCCATAGTGGCGGTTTTTAAGAAACGACCTAGCACCTTTTGTAGCAATGCGTCGGATATTCCTCTAGCATTTTTCTTCAATTCACTGCCAGTTAGCAAAACTGATAAATAATTATAGAAACAATTCCCATCTGCGTCAACATTGATTAAACGCCCTATGAATAAGTTATTGATATAAAAAGACATGGTCCGGTTTCCAAATCAAAGAATTCCTGTTGAACTCTAAATAAATAAGTGGGGTGGACTATAACAGCGAAAATGTTATGAATTATTATTTAAAAAAAGAATATACTAAAGCGAAGTCCCATTTGTTACAAATTTCTTGCTGATTTTCCACTGATGGGGGATTGAAAAGAAATAATTCTTGTGTAGGGACATCCGAAATAATGATTTCCAAACTCTCAAAGAAAAGCCATACTTCTTTAAATTAATCCCGTCCATGTTTAATTGTAATTCTTATTTTTTTTTAATTCATGTGCAACAGTTAAGTAAGTATGAAGTGTTCTATCATACACGCATCAATGCGAATGCAAGTGGAACCCACTCGAATGTTGAACGGCTTGTACTTGGGTATCACTAGCAAAAACCATTACTCCTTCTTTATGACTTCGATACAGTAGCCACCTTAAAAGTAATATTAGTCTTTAAGTGAAAGGCACTTAACAAATCCCTGTCAGTTCCTAAAAAGACATTAAAACTGAAAATATGTACTAAAAAGCCCAAAATATGTATAAAAATATGTTCCTATGTAACAGGGATGTTGCGAAAGGGAAAATAAAAAGCGAAAGACGAAAGGTGAAAGAAACGAAACAAAAATAAAAAGCGAAAGACGAAAGTGAAAGACCCAAAAAGGCGAAAATACGAAAGAAAACGAAAGACGAAAGGCGAAAGGGAATTTTTTTTTACCAAAAAATTTTTCATGATGATAAAGTATGTTGGGACTTTAGGTGCCAAAAATTACAAATAAGTACCTAAATTTTCCTTCCTTTTTTGTTAGAATTAAAATGCGATTAATTTTTACTGGACGACGGGAGGGGTGTCCGGCAGTGCCAATAGGCGCCATCCGGGCAAATATTGTAATCTTAGTGTATTTTAGTAACAAATTTTGACAAAAAAAAATGAATAATTTGTGACGTTTTTTAAACAAAACTTAAGTGAATGGGAGTACGGTGGTGCCGATAGGCGCCACCAGGGGAAATTTTGAGATTTTCCCCAAAAATGGGCAGTTTTAGGTATCCGTTAACAAATCAGACCATAATTTTCAAATTTTCCCCGGTGGCGCCTATTGGCACCACCGGCCCCAGCCCCATTACCCGCCGAACTCTAATTTTTATATTGCTTAAATTATTTCTACTTCGAATCCTCTCTTAATTTTTGCTTCCAAAAAATTCAATCTTTAGGGGTGTATTTTTCTTTCGTCTTTCGTGCCAAAAAACGAAAGGCGAAAGCGAAAGACCCAAAAAGGCGAAAATGCGAAAGAAAACGAAAGGCGAAAGGCAACATCCCTGCTATGTAATATGTAGAAAAACCCGAAATATGTAAAAATATGTAACTAAAAGTCCCAATTTTTATAAGCAAATGACAAAAAAAAAAGTTGTTTTTCTTACTAATTCGACCATGGAAACCAGGGAAAAAATATGTATTTGCATAAAATTTGCAGCCCTGATGATCACTTCAAAAAAAAAAAAAAGGCTGCACCTAAACTGCGGACCAGCCAATTAGAATCTCATAACTATTTTTTAACTTGAGCAAATTCTGCAATTTTGCTACCATTCGAATGCTCTGCATGTTTTGAAGTTTTCATTAAGACCTTTTTAAACGATTTAATAACTAGCTATAAAATTTAATTTGAAATTTGCAAAATAGAAAGTTTTGATTTATAACTTTTTGATATATCAGTAAATTTTTTTGATTTTTGAAGAACTACCTCTTGAAGGTCTTTGGAATGAACCAAAATTGCAAAATTTGATCAAGTTAGAAAAAAGTTATGGGATTCTAAAGTTGGCCGGTCCGCACTTGTGGCACTGCGCGAAAAAATAATTAATTTCCTTCAGTTTGGCATAATTTTTCCTGTTGCTTACTTAGATCAATGGTCTCTCGCTTACTGCCTTTTTTATTTATTCAAATCAAAAATGTTGTAAAAAAGCATTTAAAATTTTTTTTTCATTAAAATGCAAAAATATAAAAATATTGATTGCAAAGAATCGATTGCAATGAGTTCTCTTTTGTTGCATAATAGCAATTTGCCAAAAAAAAATTTTCAATTTTTAATTTCCATATGCATAAAAAAATTTAAATATTATATATATATACAGTGTATCTTTAAAAAGAAATTATTTTGTTTTTACTAAAGTTAGCAATGAAACTTCGTTTATTTATTCTTTTTATTGAATTCTTCATATTTCTTAACCAAGGATACTTAGCCGACGATGGTAATACTTATTTGAATGTTATAAAAAGGGCTTTTCCACAGGTTTGCATGGCTGAATAGGCCCAATATTTGGCTTTTATCCTTTTTGCCACCCCCCTATATATATATATTTTTATTTTTTATTTTTTTCTAGATCTATTTTACGCGATGATCACGAATATGACATCCTTTTTGTCCAATTCCGAATCCCCAACGGAATTCGAACCAAAAGTCGAAAATTCATTTTCGGCTTTTTGTTCGAATTCGGGTTTGGGATTCGGAATTGGGCAAAATCGATGGCAGACTGAGTCAGCGAACCCGATAAGCCCTTAAGACATGTTTTTTGTGGCTTAAAAATTTTTTTTTGGAAAATGGGAAGGGGAGCCAGCCTTTGAATCTTTATAACTTTGCTCAAACTCAACCAAATGAAATAATCTTGGTAAGGTTCAGTAGCTATTTCTTAGCTCTATTAGCCTACCAAATTTCAAAAATTTTGATTAAGTTTTGAGAAAAATAAAGTTTTTTGCACTTTTTTGGCTACAACTTTCTTAGACCTCAATCAAATTTTTTGAAATTTGGTATGATAATAGAGCTAGCTAATAGCTGTCGGACCATACCAGGAATGTACAATTTGATTGAAATAAAGCAAAATTATAAAGAGTTTTTGTCGAAAAATCTTCAAAATGGCGGAATTTAGGAAACGCCCATGGTGGCGGTTTTTAGGAAACGACTCAGCACCGAAAAAACTAACAAAGTCATTTGCCCAATACTTTAATGGATAAAAAAACATTTTTTTTTTTGCTATATATTTTAGTAATTTATTTAATTTATTAATTTATTAAGGTTATTTTGGATTTTGTTTTTATTTAAGACATTTACTGTAAGTGTTCATTTTAAGATTTATTAAAATTTGAAATAATACAAAAAACGGAAATAATTAAGAATTTAATATTTTAATTTGGATATTTAATTAATATTTAGCACTTTATGAAGAACTTTCAATGGACATACTGTATACCGATTACATTTTTGGCCCACCAGCGGACTATCGCGCTGTAAAACGAGAAAACATCAAACAAATAATAAGCATCACTTATTATGACACATTAATTGGCCAATCCATCGGACAAATGACCGATCAACTGAATATCGTAACATCAGTCAATGACAGTAACCATAGTACGATCAAAAGTGCTTGTACAAAATTTATGATAACTTTACTGACGCATCTCGGTGAAATATTGCGTAAATTCCGTGGCAAATCACAAGTGAGTAGAGAGAGAGAGCATCAAAGGGAAAAAACATTTTTGTTTTTCGTCGGTAACACTATAATTACTTTTCCAATAAATAATGATTACCTAAGATTATCCCGGGCCTAGTCCAAATTAGCATTTTCAATTATATATAGGGATGGGATTTTTAGTTTTTAAACTATTTTTTTGCGCATAGTTCTTGAAAACATTTTCGTCGAACAATTTTTGTTTAGAGCGACTTTTTAGCAACTATTTTCAACTATTTTGGGGTTTTAGCAATAAAAAAACTATTGGCACTTATTTTAGCATTTTTGAACTTTTAACAACTATTTTGGCCTTTTTCTAGAAATTTCATAGCAAAAATTAAATAAAATTGGAAAATGCACTCCTAAAAACTGACTTTTTTAAATGAAAAAAAAAAAAATTATCTTTCAAATTTTCCTTGACAAATTAGTGAAAATTCCATTTTAGCATTTTATTTCAAAATTTTTACTAAAATTTCTTAATTTTTTAGAAATCTTTTTTTTTTAATTATTTAAGAAAATAGTATACTTTTGAAGTTATTTTTTAAGAGTTTTTGGATAAAATAAACCTTTTTTGAAACTTTTGGGTATTTTCTTTCAGTTTTTATCACCTATTTGCGCCTATTTGGGGGGGGGGGGGGGTTTCGAGTTTTAGCAACTATTTAGTTAACTATTTCGCGATTTTTAGCAACTAAAAATCCCATCCCTAATTATAACTAAACACAGACCGCAAAATTTTTTGTGCGGGTATTGCAACCCAAATTACGCTAGGAATTTTGGGTCCTCACATTTGAGTCACAAATTTTTTGCAAATAAAATATGAAAAATGAAATTTTTGCGGGGTTGAAATTTTTCTTAAGTGTCCTATTCTCAAAGACTGGACGAGAAAGAATAGCTGATGTTTTACAAGAATCATTTCTTATTTCCGGGCTCTATTCTTAGTAATATGTAGAAAAATTCTGGCGCTTGTTTCAGTCCCGGAAATTCCCAAAAATTTTTTGTTTCAGACAATGGCAATTGACCGGCTCCGTGACCGTGATGTTTGCCGCTTTTGGTCCCTTTATCGGCATGTCAATCGGATTCACGAAAATTTAGCAAGCGTTGGCGAGCTTATTGCAATGAATTGTGGTGGTGTTGGTGGATTTGGTGGCATTTTTTCTGAGCCAAAACAATGCGCTCAGCTTAAGCGCATTCGAGCATCGGTGATTTAAATATTTAACTTTTAGACCAGAATTTCATTAAATTTTTTGGGGTAAAAATTTTTTATAGTTTTATTTAAAAAGCATTTATCTCACAAAATTTAAAAACCATTATAAATGATACTTCTTAAAAAAAATGTACCAAAATAAAATTCTCCAACAGGC
This sequence comes from Heterodera filipjevi, assembly GCA_039877585.1. NCBI lineage: Eukaryota > Metazoa > Nematoda > Chromadorea > Rhabditida > Heteroderidae > Heterodera > Heterodera filipjevi. Next base: position 3,560 of record JBDPZO010000560.1, on the reverse strand, counting down.
CCTACAAAAGGCACAGGCTTTGACCACTTGGCCCGGAATGCTTTTGGGCTAATGCTTTAGTGCCAAAACAATGTTTTTAAAAAATTGTCAATTGGAATTTTTAATTACTTTTTCAGACTGATGCCAATGAACAAAAATGGTTAGCCAATTTTGATCAAGAACTGGCAAATGGGCACAAACTTTTGCTGGAAAAATTGTTAAAAAATTTGGAAATAACTGCTCATCTAAAGGAGAGGAAATTGGCACATATTTTCGTTGATCAAAAAGCAAATTGGGAAAATGAATTGACTTTCCATTTGAGAATGTTCGGTTTTTTGAAAAATGGTGTGGATCCGAATTTCCTGAAAACGGAGGCCAAAAGTCGGATTGACGATTTATTTGGAGAGAAAAATGGCCAAATCAGTCAACAATTGTACGACAAATACCCGTCATTAACTTATGGGATTGGTGAACAGATTTATATTTACTAAAATTAATACGGTGCACCCCAAAACGTCCTCGCCGAAACGTTGTCGGCTGAAATGTCGTCGAGACAAAACTTGTCGTGCCAAAAAGCTTCGCTTCCTATCCTTTTTAAGGGTATGATGATGTGAATATTACTGATGCTATTACGTTGTTGTCACGTTAATGTCTTGAATACTATAAATGTTATCAAATTATTAGTTATGTTGTGTTTTAATATAAATTAAAAAGATAGGAAGCGAAAAAATGTTTTTTTATAAAAAATTCGGAATTTTTCGGCGCTTTTTGGCACGACGATCAATAAAAATAAAGATATTTTGAATAAAATTCTTTTAAAACTATAAATTGCATTATTTGACCAATTACGTTTTAGATTTTTATGATTGGCACATGTATTTATATGAGCAATTGGTGGAAGCGCCTGCCATTGATTTGCCAAGGGTTAGGGCCCGAATGGAATTGTTTGCCTATTTTCATGCCATTGAAATGGCATTTGACCAAAAAGGATGCCCAAATATTGGTTGGCTATTTTTTCGGCGCTATTTAGTCCAAGTGTTTGACGAGTTTGATTTGGATTTAAACATTGACGACCAAATAAAAGTGAACAAACAAATTGGCCAGCTTAAGGCCGACGTTGAAGAACTAAAGGCAATGCTAAAGGAGCAAAAATTAATTACCAATTTGGCTAAACACAAAAAAATAAGCGAAGAAATTGAGGAAAAAAGAAAAATATTAATTGAACTTGAACAAATTTCGGACGAATTGATTCACTTCATAATGGAAGAAAAAGATGAAGGTAAACAAGCATTAGTAGAAAACAAAGACGGCATGGAAAAGGCCAACGGGTTAATGCCAAAATTTGAGGAAAAGTCGGATCAAAGTTGTCGTCAATCAGACCCCGAGATTTGGTCAGATGAAAGCATAGAATTGGAAAAAAGCAAAAGACCAGAATTCAAAAAACTCTATCCTAATATATCGGTTGTTAAAGTTGGATCCGAACAAGAAAAGAAGATGCCATTTGAAATAGATTCCGATCGGATTGGGTCAGACATCCAGCTTAATTCCAACCCCGATCAACCTCCACCAAAAGTCAAATTATGGGCAAACAATGATCAGAGTAAATCAAATGCCGAAAATAGTTTAAAGCGTGATCATAGAGAATTCGATGCCGAACTTGATTGCCGCAATCAGAAAGAATCCGATGCCATAATTAATTCAAAAATTTATCATGAGCAAATGGACGCCGAATTTGGATCCGACCCCAAAAATGATGAACAGTACAGTGTGCCAGAAGTTGAATTGTTGGTTTGCTTGTATCGACTTTCATTATTTAAAGCGGACATTGAACAGTACGTGGACGAAAAACAACACCGAGAAAAACAAAAGGAAAAAACAAAAAACATAGGCCAAAGCACGGCACGAAATGATGCCATAACGCAAAGCACTGTTATGGCATTGAAACACGAGATAAGCCAAATGCATGTGAACACAATGGAAAAATTGGCAATTGTTCGGGAGGAATTTTGCCAAAAAATAAATGGTTCGTTTGTTGGGGCCGTAATCCCCAAAAAATATTTGGCAAATTTCGTAGATTATTTCATAAAATATGCATTAGAAACTTATTTCCGAACAAATTTGGCTAGAAAATGTTTGCTTCGAATAAATTACTATTCCCTTTAGCAGCAGGGGACTTTCATTTGAATAAATAAATCATTTTACGGGCCTGAAAATTTATAAATTATTTCCGTAATGATTTCGATCGACATATTTTACATAATAGCATGTGCCAAGTGGGTATGCATATTTTATAAATATTATTAGTTAAAATACAAATATTTTTAATTCCTTAAAATTTTGGGTCAATATTAGAGATGAGTGGCGCTGAATTGATCAGTCGCTTGTCCGTTCTGTTTCCACTGGACAAGCTGATCATGATTTGGCCAACTGTTCACGAATGTCGCATGAATGTGAAGGTGGCGGATTGGATGTGGTTGACGCATAACAATATACCATTGACGAATTATCAGCTAATATCGTATAAGGGTAAACACACCTCACTATATATTTAACAAGTAATCGATCAATGTCTAATACATGGAGTATCAATCAGTAGGGCTGCCAAAAATATGGATATAAAATCGCGAAATATGGCCATAAAATATGGACCAAAAATCGCAAAATATGGACATAAATATGAAAAAAAGCCAAAATATGGGCATAAAATTTTATCAAAATAGTGCAATTTTTTCAAAAAAATTTTAGCGGCTAGCGGTCCGAGTGTCGAATAGAACAAAAAATTTCCGAGTGTCGAATGTCCCAGAAAAAGCCAATTTGGCTTTTGTTTAAAAAAATGAAAACATAAAAGCCTAGACCTAGTCGAGTTTAAGCTTATGCCTAAGTTTAGGCCTAAACTAAGCCCTAATTCTAAAGTTAGCCTCTATTTAAAAAATCGTTCGACACTCGGACATGATTTACACTATTCGACACTCGGAACGTTCGACACTCGGACCGGAAGCGATTTTAGCGTTGTTTATAATTGCAAATGAAATATATTTCCAAATTTTGGGGTGAAAAACGCATTCGATATCAATTTTTTTGATCAGAAATATAGAAAAAAAATAGAAAAATTTTTAGAAAAAACTTGAATTTCTTTATTTTGAGGGCATTTTTTGGTAATTTTCAAGAATTTTTTTAGTGAGCTTTTTCGTTTTTATTGTTTCTCATGAAATTTTCCAAAAATGCCAAAATATGGACATAAAATATCGGCAAAATGCAAATATGGACAAATATGGAAATATGGACATAAATCGCGAAATATGGAAAATTTGAAAATATGGGTTTAAAAAACCATCCTAAAAGCTTCAAACCAAGCTAAAAACATGTTTTATGAGTTTTAGGCCGTTCCGAGTTCACACGAAAATTCAGGTTTCTTGAAATCTAATTGGTGTATCGGTCTTTAGTATTCTATTTTTGAGGAAAAATCCAATATTTTGTCTGAACTTTCTAGAAAACACCGAACCGTTAATTTAAAAAAAAGTTTGGCGCTGCTAATATTATATATTTGTATATTTTTCTAATTAATTAAAAATTGGTATATC
>JBDPZO010000559.1:0-15099 GCA_039877585.1 Heterodera filipjevi | reverse complement strand
AGCGCTCAGCGCAAGCACTTCGTTGGTATTGCTTACACGGGCTTTTAGACAGAGTTATAAGAGAAGTAAATTACAAAATTTAAAAACATTTTAATTTTTGACGTTGTTTGAAATTGATTTTTAGGATATTTGACAAGAATGACGGCTCTTAAAAATACTTGTTATTTCTATAAATCATAAAACTTTGCTGAAGCTATTGAGTACCAAATCAATAAATATTTTATTAACAGCTATCTTCTAATGAACTTGAGGTATATAATCAGTCGCTTACTTTTTCATCTTAATATACCGTCACAATTGGGGAAAATTTGTTTTTATTACTACTAAACAGGGTATAAATTAAGAAATGAGCCTGTTTTAGAATTCTAGGCGAAAAATAAGATCTATACTGCTTTACAATATTATTTGTTACAGCTAAACAATATCATTTTCCATCAGAATATAGTAACATGCGCGTCGATCGAAATTCTTTTTGCAGCGCTTATTTTGCTTGCAAAACCTTCACAAAAACGTGCTGACATGAGCGCTCAGCGCAAGCACTTCGTTGGTATTGCTTACACGGGCTTTTAGACAGAGTTATAAGAGAAGTAAATTACAAAATTTAAAAACATTTTAATTTTTGACGTTGTTTGAAATTGATTTTTGGGATATTTGACAAGAATGACGGCTCTTAAAAATACTTGTTATTTCTATAAATCATAAAACTTTGCAGAAGCTATTGAGTACCAAATCAATAAATATTTTATTAACAGCTATCTTCTAATGAACTTGAGGTATATAATCAGTCGCTTACTTTTTCATCTTAATATACCGTCACAATTGGGGAAAATTTGTTTTATTACTACTAAACAGGGTATAAATTAAGAATGAGCCTGTTTTAGAATTCTAGGGCGAAAAATAAGATCTATACTGCTTTACAATATTATTTGTTACAGCTAAACAATATCATTTTCCATCAGAATATAGTAACATGCGCGTCGATCGAAATTCTTTTTGCAGCGCTTATTTTGCTTGCAAAACCTTCACAAAAACGTGCTGACATGAGCGCTCAGCGCAAGCACTTCGTTGGTATTGCTTACACGGGCTTTTAGACAGAGTTATAAGAGAAGTAAATTACAAAATTTAAAAACATTTTAATTTTTGACGTTGTTTGAAATTGATTTTTAGGATATTTGACAAGAATGACGGCTCTTAAAAATACTTGTTATTTCTATAAATCATAAAACTTTGCTGAAGCTATTGAGTACCAAATCAAAAATATTTTATTAACAGCTATCTTCTAATGAACTTGAGGTATATAATCAGTCGCTTACTTTTTCATCTTAATATACCGTCACAATTGGGGAAAATTTGTTTTTATTACTACTAAACAGGGTATAATTAAGAAATGAGCCTGTTTTAGAATTCTAGGCGAAAAATAAGATCTATACTGCTTTACAATATTATTTGTTACAGCTAAACAATATCATTTTCCATCAGAATATAGTAACATGCGCGTCGATCGAAATTCTTTTTGCAGCGCTTATTTTGCTTGCAAAACCTTCACAAAAACGTGCTGACATGAGCGCTCAGCGCAAGCACTTCGTTGGTATTGCTTACACGGGCTTTTAGACAGAGTTATAAGAGAAGTAAATTACAAAATTTAAAAACATTTTAATTTTTGACGTTGTTTGAAATTGATTTTTGGGATATTTGACAAGAATGACGGCTCTTAAAAATACTTGTTATTTCTATAAATCATAAAACTTTGCAGAAGCTATTGAGTACCAAATCAATAAATATTTTATTAACAGCTATCTTCTAATGAACTTGAGGTATATAATCAGTCGCTTACTTTTTCATCTTAATATACCGTCACAATTGGGGAAAATTTGTTTTTATTACTACTAACAGGGTATAAGTAAGAAATGAGCCGTTTTAGAATTCTAGGCGAAAAATAAGATCTATACTGCTTTAACAATATTATTTGTTACAGCTAAACAATATCATTTTCCATCAGAATATAGTAACATGCGCGTCGATCGAAATTCTTTTTGCAGCGCTTATTTTGCTTGCAAAACCTTCACAAAAACGTGCTGACATGAGCGCTCAGCGCAAGCACTTCGTTGGTATTGCTTACACGGGCTTTTAGACAGAGTTATAAGAGAAGTAAATTACAAAATTAAAAACATTTTAATTTTGACGTTGTTTGAAATTGATTTTTGGGATATTTGACAAGAATGACGGCTCTTAAAAATACTTGTATTTCTATAATCATAAAACATTGCTGAAGCTATTGAGTACCAAATCAATAAATATTTTATTAACAGCTATCTTCTAATGAACTTGAGGTATATAATCAGTCGCTTACTTTTTCATCTTAATATACCGTCACAATTGGGGAAAATTTGTTTTTATTACTACTAAACAGGGTATAAATTGAGAAATGAGCCTGGTTTAGAATTCTAGGCGAAAAATAAGATCTATACTGCTTTACAATATTATTTTGTTACAGCTAACAATATCATTTTACATCAGAATCTAGTAACATGCGCGTCGATCGAAACTCTTTCTGCAGCGCTTATTTTGCTTGTAAAACCTTCGAAAAAAACGTGCTGACATGAGCGCTCAGCGCAGCACTTCGTTGCTATTGCTTACACGGCTTTTAGACAGAGTTATAAGAGAAAGGTAAATTACAAAATTTAAAAAGATTTAATTTTTGACTTTGTTTGAAATTGATTTTTAGGATATTTGACAAGAATGACAGCTCTTAAAAATACTTGTTATTTCTATAAACATAAAACTTTGCTGAAGCTATTGAGTACCAAATCAATAAATATTTTATTAACAGCTACCTTCTAATGAACTTGAGGTATATAATCAGTCGCTTACTTTTTCATCTTAATATACCGTCACAATTGGGGAAAATTTGTTTTTATTGCTACTAAACAGGGTATAAATTGAAAAATGAGCCTGTTTTAGAATTCTAGGCGAAAAATAAGATCTATACTGCTTTACAATATTATTTGTTACAGCTAAACAATATCATTTTCCATCAGAATATAGTAACATGCGCGTCGATCGAAACTCTTTCTGCAGCGCTTATTTTGCTTGCAAAACCTTCGAAAAAACGTGCTGACATGAGCGCTCAGCGCAAGCACTTCGTTGCTATTGCTTACACGGGCTTTTAGACAGAGTTATAAGCGATCGAAACTCTTTCTGCAGCGCTTATTTTGCTTGCAAAACCTTCGAAAAAACGTGCTGACATGAGCGCTCAGCGCAAGCACTTCGTTGCTATTGCTTACACGGGCTTTCAGACAGAGTTATAAGAGAAGTAAATTACAAAATTTAAAAACATTTTAATTTTGACGTTGTTTGAAATTGAATTTAGGATATTTGAGGAAGAATGACGGCTCTTAAAAATACTTGTTATTTCTATAAATCATAAAAACATTGCTGAAGCATTGAGTACCAAATCAATAAATATTTATTAACAGCTATCTTCTAATGAACTTGAGGTATATAATCAGTCGCTTACTTTTTCATCTTAATATACCGTCACAATTGGGGAAAATTTGTTTTTATTACTACTAAACAGGGTATAAATTAAGAAATGAGCCTGTTTTAGAATTCTAGGCGAAAAATAAGATCTATACTGCTTTACAATATTATTTGTTACAGCTAAACAATATCATTTTCCATCAGAATATAGTAACATGCGCGTCGATCGAAATTCTTTTTGCAGCGCTTATTTTGCTTGCAAAACCTTCACAAAAACGTGCTGACATGAGCGCTCAGCGCACTCTCTCTTCACATTGTCTATTTAAGAATGGACTTTTACTCTGTCCAAGCCTTCTCTCTGTTTCATTCATTTTGTTACTTATTAGTTGTGTTTGACTGCAAATAAATAAGTGTTTTATATTTGTTGCGCCTCACGTCGACAAGGACGTAACAAATTTGGCGCAGTCGCAGTTGTCTTCTCAACAAAGGACAAACCACCGCGGCATTTAAAAACCAAAAGACCCTAGGAGGGTGAGGTTCTGCAAATCTCGCAGTTTTTCATCCGACAAAACCAAAAGACCCGAGGAGGGTGAGGTTCTGCAAATTTCGCAGTTTTTCATCCGACAAAAACCAAAAGACCCTAGGAGGGTGAGGTTCCACAATACGTGGGTTTTCAACAATTCAACTTTCGCCACATTTCTACAATGAACGCAGATCAATTGCAACAGCTTTTGAATACAGTGCGAATTCAGTCGGAAGCACTTCAACAGCTAATGGTCAGGCACCCCAAAATGCTGCACTCACCAATTCGTCGAATTTGGGGCACGCGACATTGCAAATTCAATTGATGGTCGAATAACGAAATTCCATTATGACCCCCGAAATCGGTAACACTTTCGAACAATGGTTCAAGCGCTTCGGAGTGTTGATTGAAGAAGACGGAAAAGATCTACCAGCACCAACCAAAGTCAGGCTTTTGCTCGGAAAACTTGGTGATGAAGAGTACAAACGATACCGGGACAGCATTAGCCCACAGCACCTGACAAGGTAGACTGGGCTGACTCAATCAATAAGCTGAAGGGACTTTTTGCCGAAACTCGCTCATTGTTCGTCCGTCGCTACGAATGTTTCAAAATTCGTCAGCAGCCAACCCAGGACATTTCATCACTGTCCGCCCACATCAATGCGTCTTGCGAAAATGCCAATTTGAGCCCGACAAAAGAACAGCTCAAGTGCCTCATTTTAGTCATCGCCTTGAACGACGAACACCATGATTTGAGACAAAAATGTTTGAAAATGCTGGAAGATGCTGAGAAAACTGGAACAGTGATCACCCTGCAAAAAGTGGAAAGAAGAATTGAAGGCAATTCAGCTAGTTAAAGATAGCGCCCTTTCACTGCTAAAGCAACCGATCGCTAACAATGCAATCCATTTGCGACCTCAGCAATGCCGTGAGTCGAAAGCTAAGCCAAAACCAAAGCAGCACCATCGACTCAGCAGCGCTTTTCTCAACCAAAGCAAATTTCAGCCGGAAAATACAATCGTGGCTCACCAAAAGGCCCATGCGCTTCATGCGGAAGCTCCGATCATTGGCGATCGGATTGCAAATTTTTCGATGCAGTTTGCCATAAGTGCCAAAAACAAGGCCACATCGGCAAAGCATGCCGTCAAGGCTCAAAACCCAAAGCATTCCTACACGGTTCAAGTCAAATCACGCTGCATGGTGATTGACTCATCGGAAAATCGTTGGTGGAAAATTTCTGTGAAAATTAACGGAATGGATTTGCAAATGAATGGAGACACCGGAGCACAGGCAACCATTGTCAGCACCCAAACTTGGAGAAAACTTGGACAGCCCAAATTGTCACCCTCTGACATCGAAGCATACAACTGCAATGGCGATCCGTTTTCAATTGATGGAAAATTTAACTGCCTTGTAGTTGCTTTGATAAATCTCCTAAAACTCTGATCGCCTATGTGAGTGGTTCCGTCAAATTCAATTTGCTTGGTCTTCCATGGGTTGAATCTCTTGAATTAATCCCGAAGGAAATTTTGTTTGCGAGTGACACCAAAAGCAAAAACGTTGCCCCCGTCACAGTCCAAATCAAACAAAAGCCAACAAAGGCAATCACCGACGAACCAACACTCATATCAGCACTTGAAACCGATTTTGCTGAAGTTTTCAGTCCAGGACTCGGCCATTGTGCAAAAATCAAAGCGCATCTGATCCTAAAGAGCGAGGCACGCCCGATTTTCTGCAAAGCCAGACCAATCCCTCATGGCGCCGCTGAAGCCGTGAACACGGAACTGGACCGTCTTTTATCCATCGGTGCCATCAAACCTGTTGAGTTTAGCCATTGGGCTGCTCCGATTTTGGCTGTCAAAAAGAAAAATGGCAAAACGAGGGTGTGCATAGATTTCTCAACCGGCCTCAACAATGCCATTGAATTAAATCGCCATCCTTTGCCAAGGCCCGACAATATTTATGCAGCTCTAAATGGGGCCGCATATTTTTCCAATCTCGATTTGCGAGACGCATACCTGCAAATGGAATTGGACGATGAAATCCAAACGGCTGTGCACAATCAACACACATCGTGGCCTATTCCAAAGCCAACGTTTGCCTTTTGGAATTAAATCGGCACCGGCAATTTTCAACACTTGATGGATCAAATATGTGCAGGAATCCCTGGTGTTTTCTCATATTTGGACGATTGTTTAATTGCTTCAAAAAAGTTTGGACAGCCATATCACATCACTTTTTCAGCTTTTCAAGCGCATCCAAGAATTCGGATTGAAAATTCAATTAGAAAAATGCAAATTTTTGCAAAAGAAATTGCTTTTCTTGGGCACATCGTTTCATCAGAAGGTATTCGCCCAGATCCATCTCGATCAGAAGCGATCCGAAAAATGCCAGCACCAACCGACAAATCGACCCTTCGTTCGTTCTTGGGAGCGTTAAATTATTACGGCCGTTTTGTTAGAGCGAATGCGCGAAATTCGCACTCCATTGGATCAGCTGTTGAAAAAGGATGAACCATGGAACTGGGGAACTGATCAGCAAAACGCTTTCGAAAAGGCTAAGGAAATCATGATTTCCGACCTTCTGCTAACCCACTACGACCCATCACTTCCTATCGTCGTAGCAGCGGACGCCTCAAAAGATGGCATTGGCGCGACAATCAGTCACGTCTTTTCCAACAAATCTGAAAAGGTTGTTGAACATGCATCAACGGTTCTCACCGATGCACAAAAGAACTACAGTCAAATTGAAAAGGAAGCGTTGGCTTTAGTGTTTGCGGTCCAAAAAATTTCACCGAATGGTTTTCGGCAGGAAATTCACTCTGCTCACTGACCACAAGTCATTACTCGCCATTTTCGGTTCAAAGAAAGGCATTCCCATATATGCCGCGAGCCGTTTGCAACGATGGGCACTCATCCTGGCAAATTACGACTTTGAGATAAAATACATCAACAACGGCTTCATTCGGCCAAGCCGATGTTCTCTCGCGTTTAATCGCCAATTATCCCCGTCCTGAGGAGGATATTTGATCGCAAATATCTGTACAGAGACAGATTGTTATATCAACACCATGCTGCAAACGAAAACTGATCAACTTCCGATCACTGCCGAAGAAATCGCTCAAGCGTCAGCAAAAGATGACATTTTGGCAAAAATTTTGTTATTCACCACAGATGGTTGGCACAAGAAGTGCAACGAAATAGATGTCGCAACCATTTTATCCAAAAAGAGAAAAAATTTGGAAATAGATGGATGTCTTCTTTTTGAAAATCGCGTCATCATCCCAACTGAGCTTCGCAAACCGCACTCTTAAGTCATTGCATTTGGCACATCCCGGAGTTGTGGCGCATGAAGGCACTTGCCCGCCAACACGTGTATTGGCCGGGCAATGGATTCAGAAATTGAGCGAGTTGTTCGCCAATGCGAAGAATGCCAAAGTGCTCAAAAACGACCAACCAAGGCAACCGCTTGCCCCATGGAATCCATCCGAAAAGGTTTTCCAACGGGTGCAATATCGATTTTGCGGGACCATGCCAAGATGGAAACGTTTACTTCATTTTGGTTGACTCATACTCTAAATGGCCGGAGATTTGCGAAATGAGATCAATGACAGCTTCAGCGACAGTTGCAACACTTCGCACAATCATCCATCGTCTCGGAATACCCGAAGAGATCGTTTCGGATAACGGAAGACAATGAATTTGGCATCAAGCAGACTTTCACACCACCATTTTGCCCCCAATCAAACGGGCAAGTCGAACGCTTTGTCGACACTTTTAAAAGGGCTATGAAAAAGGGTAAAAATGATAAACATTGGTTGGAGAAAATGCTTTTTGCATACAGAACGACGCCAAATTCCGCAATTGATGGATATTCACCTGATCAGCTCTTTTTCGGACGCAAACTCCGTACAAAATTGGCACTCGTCCACCCAAAGGGACATTTGATCAGGGGAATAAATTTGACAAAGACAAATTCAACCGAAACCAAAAAAATTATACTGACAAAATGGCACGTCAATTCGACATTCGGCACGGAACCCAAGAAATGAGTTCTTTCCGACCGATCCCGTTCTGCTTATGAATTACCAATTTGGAAAATGGAATTGGATTCAAGGCAAAATTGTGGAAAAAGTACGAAACCTCGCCCACGTATCGCATTTTTGTGCCACAATTGGGTAAAATTGTTCATCGCCACGCCAATCAGTTGCGCCACCGACTCGAATTCGATGATACATCAAATTCTACGGCACAAACGGCAAATGGACAAAATCGTTTCAGTCCACGGCAAGAGACTCGGACAGATCAGCAACAGGCACTGCCTAGTCCGCCATTGGCCATCCGACGTACACGACGTAAGCCAAAACCGATCAATCGTTTTTTGCCGAGCCGTTTCTGAAGAATCGTCTCGATCTCGAGAAGGGAGGTGTTGGATAGGAGAGGAATTCAAATCTGACCTTTCATCTTATTTCCATTATTGATTTATATTGTCTTTTCCACCGCTCCTCTCTCTCTCCTCACATTGTCTATTTAAGAATGGACTTTTACTCTGTCCACGCCTTCTCTCTGTTTCATTCATTTTGTTACTTATTATTTGTGTTTGACTTCAAATAAATAATTGTTTATATTTGTTGCGCCTCACTCGGACAAGGACGTAACACATTTTAATTTTTGACGTTGTTTGAAATTGAATTTAGGATATTTGAGAAGAATGACGGCTCTTAAAAATACTTGTTATTTCTATAAATCATAAAACATTGCTGAAGCATTGAGTACCAAATCAATAAATATTTTATTAACAGCTATCTTCTAATGAACTTGAGGTATATAATCAGTCGCTTACTTTTTCATCTTAATATACCGTCACAATTGGGGAAAATTTGTTTTTATTACTACTAAACAGGGTATAAATTAAGAAATGAGCCTGTTTTAGAATTCTAGGCGAAAAATAAGATCTATACTGCTTTACAATATTATTTGTTACAGCTAAACAATATCATTTTCCATCAGAATATAGTAACATGCGCGTCGATCGAAATTCTTTTTGCAGCGCTTATTTTGCTTGCAAAACCTTCACAAAAACGTGCTGACATGAGCGCTCAGCGCAAGCACTTCGTTGGTATTGCTTACACGGGCTTTTAGACAGAGTTATAAGAGAAGTAAATTACAAAATTTAAAAACATTTTAATTTTTGACGTTGTTTGAAATTGATTTTTAGGATATTTGACAAGAATGACGGCTCTTAAAAATACTTGTTATTTCTATAAACATAAAACTTTGCTGAAGCTATTGAGTACCAAATCAATAAATATTTTATTAACAGCTACCTTCTAATGAACTTGAGGTATATAATCAGTCGCTTACTTTTTCATCTTAATATACCGTCACAATTGGGGAAAATTTGTTTTTATTGCTACTAAACAGGGTATAAATTGAAAAATGAGCCTGTTTTAGAATTCTAGGCGAAAAATAAGATCTATACTGCTTTACAATATTATTTGTTACAGCTAAACAATATCATTTTCCATCAGAATATAGTAACATGCGCGTCGATCGAAACTCTTTCTGCAGCGCTTATTTTGCTTGCAAAACCTTCGAAAAAACGTGCTGACATGAGCGCTCAGCGCAAGCACTTCGTTGCTATTGCTTACACGGGCTTTTAGACAGAGTTATAAGCGATCGAAACTCTTTCTGCAGCGCTTATTTTGCTTGCAAAACCTTCGAAAAAACGTGCTGACATGAGCGCTCAGCGCAAGCACTTCGTTGCTATTGCTTACACGGGCTTTCAGACAGAGTTATAAGAGAAGTAAATTACAAAATTTAAAAACATTTTAATTTTTGACGTTGTTTGAAATTGAATTTAGGATATTTGAGAAGAATGACGGCTCTTAAAAATACTTGTTATTTCTATAAATCATAAAACATTGCTGAAGATATTGAGTACCAAATCAATAAATATTTTATTAACAGCTATCTTCTAATGAACTTGAGGTATATAATCAGTCGCTTACTTTTTCATCTTAATATACCGTCACAATTGGGGAAAATTTGTTTTTATTACTACTAAACAGGGTATAAATTAAGAAATGAGCCTGTTTTAGAATTCTAGGCGAAAAATAAGATCTATACTGCTTTACAATATTATTTGTTACAGCTAAACAATATCATTTTCCATCAGAATATAGTAACATGCGCGTCGATCGAAATTCTTTTTGCAGCGCTTATTTTGCTTGCAAAACCTTCACAAAAACGTGCTGACATGAGCGCTCAGCGCAAGCACTTCGTTGGTATTGCTTACACGGGCTTTTAGACAGAGTTATAAGAGAAGTAAATTACAAAATTTAAAAACATTTTAATTTTTGACGTTGTTTGAAATTGATTTTTAGGATATTTGACAAGAATGACGGCTCTTAAAAATACTTGTTATTTCTATAAATCATAAAACTTTGCTGAAGCTATTGAGTACCAAATCAATAAATATTTTATTAACAGCTATCTTCTAATGAACTTGAGGTATATAATCAGTCGCTTACTTTTTCATCTTAATATACCGTCACAATTGGGGAAAATTTGTTTTTATTACTACTAAACAGGGTATAAATTAAGAAATGAGCCTGTTTTAGAATTCTAGGCGAAAAATAAGATCTATACTGCTTTACAATATTATTTGTTACAGCTAAACAATATCATTTTCCATCAGAATATAGTAACATGCGCGTCGATCGAAATTCTTTTTGCAGCGCTTATTTTGCTTGCAAAACCTTCACAAAAACGTGCTGACATGAGCGCTCAGCGCAAGCACTTCGTTGTATTGCTTACACGGGCTTTTAGACAGAGTTATAAGAGAAGTAAATTACAAAATTTAAAAACATTTTAATTTTTGACGTTGTTTGAAATTGATTTTTGGGATATTTGACAAGAATGACGGCTCTTAAAAATACTTGTTATTTCTATAAATCATAAAACATTGCTGAAGCTATTGAGTACCAAATCAATAAATATTTTATTAACAGCTATCTTCTAATGAACTTGAGGTATTATAATCAGTCGCTTACTTTTTCATCTTAATATACCGTCACAATTGGGGAAAATTTGTTTTTATTACTACTAAACAGGGTATAAATTGAGAAATGAGCCTGTTTTAGAATTCTAGGCGAAAAATAAGATCTATACTGCTTTACAATATTATTTGTTACAGCTAAACAATATCATTTTTCCATCAGAATATAGTAACATGCGCGTCGATCGAAACTCTTTCTGCAGGCGCTTATTTTGCTGGTAAAAACCTTCGAAAAAAAACGTGCTGACATGAGCGCTCAGCGCAAGCACTTCGTTGCTATTGCTTACACGGCTTTTAGACAGAGTTGATAAGCGATCGAAAGCTCTTGTCTGCAGCGCTTATTTTGCTTGCAAAACCTTCGAAAAAAACGTGCTGACATGAGCGCTCAGCGCAAGCACTTCGTTGCTATTGCTTACACGGGCTTTCAGACAGAGTTATAAGAAGTAAATTACAAAATTTAAAAACATTTTAATTTTTGACGTTGTTTGATATTGATTTTAGGATATTTGACAAGAATGACGACTCTTAAAATACTTGTTATTTCTATAAATCATAAAACTTTGCTGAAGCTATTGAGTACCAAATCAATAAATATTTTATTAACAGCTATCTTCTAATGAACTTGAGGTATATAATCAGTCGCTTACTTTTTCATCTTAATATACCGTCACAATTGGGGAAAATTTGTTTTTATTACTACTAAACAGGGTAATAAATTAAGAAATGAGCCTGTTTAGAATTCTAGGCGAAAAATAAGATCTATACTGCTTTACAATATTATTTGTTACAGCTAAACAATATCATTTTCCATCAGAATATAGTAACATGCGCGTCGATCGAAATTCTTTTGCAGCGCTTATTTTGCTTGCAAAAACCTTCACAAAAACGTGGCTGACATGAGCGCTCAGCGCAAGCACTTCGTTGGTATTGCTTACACGGGCTTTTAGACAGAGTTATAAGAGAAGTAAATTACAAATTTAAAACATTTTACTTTTTGACGTTGTTTGAAATTGATTTTTAGGATATTTTGACAAGGAATGACGGCTCTTAAAAATACTTGTTATTTCTATAAATCATAAAACATTTGCTGAAGCTATTGAGTACCAAATCAATAAATATTTTATTACAGCTATCTTCTAATGACTTGAGGTATATAATCAGTCGCTTACTTTTTCATCTTAATATACCGTCACAATTGGGGAAAATTTGTTTTTATTACTACTAAACAGGGTATAATTAAGAAATGAGCCTGTTTTAGAATTCTAGGCGAAAAATAAGATCTATACTGCTTTACAATATATTTGTTACAGCTAAACATATCATTTTCCATCAGAATATAGTAACATGCGCGTCGATCGAAATTCTTTTTGCAGCGCTTATTTTGCTTGCAAAACCTTCACAAAAACGTGCTGACATGAGCGCTCAGCGCAAGCACTTCGTTGGTATTGCTTACACGGGCTTTTAGACAGAGTTTATAAGAGAAGTAAATTACAAAATTTAAAAACATTTTATTTTTGACGTTGTTCTGAAATTGATTTTAGGATATTTGACAAGAATGACGGCTCTTAAAAATACTTGTTATTTCTATAAATCATAAAACTTTGCTGAAGCTATTGAGTACCAATCAATAAATATTTTATTAACAGCTATCTTCTAATGAACTTGAGGTATATAATCAGTCGCTTACTTTTTCATCTTAATATACCGTCACAATTGGGGAAAATTTGTTTTTATACTACTAAACAGGTTATAAATAAGAAATGAGCCTGTTTTAGATTCTAGGCGAAAAATAAGATCTATACTGCTTTACAATATTATGTGTTACAGCTAAACAATATCATTTTCCATCAGAATATAGTAACATGCGCGTCGATCGAAATTCTTTTTGCAGCGCTTATTTTGCTTGCAAAACCTTCACAAAAACGTGCTGACATGAGCGCTCAGCGCAAGCACTTCGTTGGTATTGCTTACACGGGCTTTTAGACAGAGTTATAAGAGAAGTAAATTACAAAATTTAAAAACATTTTAATTTTTGACGTTGTTTGAAATTGATTTTTGGGATATTTGACAAGAATGACGGCTCTTAAAAATACTTGTTATTTCTATAAATCATAAAACATTGCTGAAGCTATTGAGTACCAAATCAATAAATATTTTATTAACAGCTATCTTCTAATGAACTTGAGGTATATAATCAGTCGCTTACTTTTTCATCTTAATATACCGTCACAATTGGGGAAAATTTGTTTTTATACTACTAAACAGGGTATAAATTGAAAAATGAGCCTGTTTTAGAATTCTAGGCGAAAAAAAGATCTATACTGCTTTACAATATTATGTTACAGCTAAACAATATCATTTTCCATCAGAATATGTAACATGCGCGTCGATCGAAACTCTTTCTGCAGCGCTTATTTTGCTTGCAAAACCTTGAGCGCTCAGCGCAAGCACTTCGTTGGTATTGCTTACACGGGCTTTTAGACAGAGTTATAAGAGAAGTAAATTACAAAAATTTAAAAACATTTTAATTTTTGACGTTGTTTGAAATTGATTTTAGGATATGTGAAAGAATGACGGCTCTTAAAAATACTTGTTATTTCTATAAATCATAAAACTTGGCTGAAGGCTATTGAGTACCAAAATTCAATAAATATTTTATTAACAGCTATCTTCTAATGAACTTGAGGTATATAATCAGTCGCTTACTTTTTATCTTAATATACCGTCACAATTGGGGAAAATTGTTTTTATTACTACTAAACAGGGTATAAATTGAAAAATGAGCCTGTTTTAGAATTCTAGGCGAAAAATAAGATTATACTGCTTACAATATTATTGTTACAGCAAACAATATCATTTTCCATCAGAATATAGTAACATGCGCGTCGATCGAAATTCTTTCTGCAGCGCTATTTTGCTGCAAAACCTTCAAAAAAAACGTGCTGACATGAGCGCTCAGCGCAAGCACTTCGTTGCTATTGCTTACACGGGCTTTTAGACAGAGTTATAAGAGAAGTAAATTACAAAATTTAAAAACATTTTATTTTTGAGTGTTTGAAATTGATTTTTAGGATATTTGACAAGAATGACGGCTCTTAAAAATACTTTATTTCTATAAATCATAAAACTTTGCTGAAGCTATTGAGTACCAAATCAATAAATATTTTATTAACAGCTATCTTCTAATGAACTTGAGGTATATAATCAGTCGCTTACTTTTTCATCTTAATATCCGTCACACTTGGGGAAAATTTGTTTTTATTACTACTAAACAGGGTATAAATAAGAAATGAGCCTGTTTTAGGAATTCTAGGCGAAAAATAAGATCTATACTGCTTTACAATATTATGTTACAGATAAACAATATCATTTTCCATCAGAATATAGTAACATGCGCGTCGATCGAAACTCTTTCTGCAGCGCTTATTTTGCTTGCAAAACCTTGAGCGCTCAGCGCAAGCACTTCGTTGCTATTGCTTACACGGGCTTCAGACAGAGATAAGAGAAGTAAATTACAAAATTTAAAAACATTTTAATTTCGTGTTTGAAATTGAATTTAGGATATTTGAGAAGAATGACGGCTCTTAAAAATATTGTTTTTCTATAAATCATAAAACATTGCTGAAGCTATTGGTACCAATCATAATATTTTATTAACAGCATCTTTTAATGAACTGAGGTCGTATAATCGTCGCTTACTTTTTCATCTAATATACCGTCCCAATTGGGGAAAATTTGTTTTTATACTACTAAACAGGGTATAAATTGAAAAAGAAGCCTGTTTTAGAATTCTAGGCGAAAAATAAGATCTATTGCTTTACATATTATTTGTTACAGATAAACAATATCATTTTCCATCAGGAATATAGTAACATGCGCGTCGATCGAAATTCTTTCTGCAGCGCTTTTGCTTGCAAAACCTTCAAAAAACGTGCTGACATGAGCGCTCATCGCAAGCACTCGTTGCTATTGCTACACGGGCTTTTACAAAAAAATCTCTAACATGCACCCCAAAAGATAAAAAAAAAGCAAATTAA
>JBDPZO010000558.1:0-27895 GCA_039877585.1 Heterodera filipjevi | reverse complement strand
GGGCGGTGTCGACAGACGCCGTGGGAAAGTTTTTTGACGAATAATGAATTTTATATAGAGAAATTCTTAAAAAATCAGTACTTTTTAAATATTTTGAAAGATTGGAAATTCTACCACCACATTAAATAATCTTCAGCACAAATTATTTAAAAATTGATATTTATTATAATAAAAGTTTCCTCCTAAATTTCCCTTTTTTTCAACAATTTCTTGCTTAGCCTTCTTACCAGTGCTTATTTTTTGTCGGGGACGTCGGGGATGGCATGTCGGGGACCGGGTCGGGGAAAAGGCCCAAAAAGGGCGTCGGGTCGGGTCGGGGAATCGGGGACGTCGGGTCGGAGCCGAACCCTATTATAATTCCCTATATTTATCATCAGACTTTACGGCCGTTTTCTGTTGGATGTGATCGGGCGTTGTGGATTGTCATTGGATTTGAACACATTTGAGGAGGAAAATGTTTTTGTGAAACAGGCACAAATGGTATTCAATTTTGGCACCAAAGCACAGCGCACCAGAGCGTTGTTTTGCGGTAAAATAAAGAGGAATTAGGCACAATATTAATTTGGCAAATTTAATGGATATTAATTTTTGTTGGCACTAACCAATCAAAGGAAAATTATTTCATCAAATTTTGTAAAGAAATGATGCTGATATTATGTATGTACCTTCTTTTTTTATTTCAGTGTTTTTCCCATTTACTGCTCAATGTGTTGAGAGTATAATTGGCAAATCGGTCGCTTTTGGCGAATTTTATTTATTTGTTTCATCAATAATGGATTTAAAATTATATTTGAAAATTCATCTTCATTAAGCATTTGCGAAATCTTCCAAACTTCCTTCAATTGAAATGTTCAATTAAAAGTTTGTTTTTCCTTTTAATTTAAGTGATGGGATAAAACATTTTTGAACTTGTTTGTTCCTGTACGCTTGCCGAGACTCGATCAAGAGATTCGGGAATTTTTGAATTTCATCTATTTTGGCTTCATTGTTTATTTTTTACTCTTATTTAAAATGATTTAAGAAATCAAAGAAATATTATAAATTGTTAATTTTTCCCGAGTTTTTTCAAAAAAATTTTTGTTACATAACATAAGTTAGAAATCATTCATAGCGCCATTCAGCTACCCTGGGCACTTTTATTTCTTGTCAGGACAGTCAAAATGTTTACAGTAGGATTGTGCACGGACACACATTTTTATATCCGTATCCGGACATATCCGTAAAGGGTTTGACAAAAAAAAACAAATAAAAATATCAATTAATAAAGTGTAAACGTAAATGTAAATATGCATCTGCAATTATTATTCCATTTATCCAAAAAACATGAATAAGAGCATCTTTCAAGTTTTTTAAGAAGGGTTACCAAAAAATTTTCAAATCATCATTTTAAAAAGTATTCTAAAAGGATCAAAAATTTTTTGAATTCAAAAGGAGGAAGCCGGTGGTGCGTGCGACAGGCGCCACAGGGGAAAAGTTTGGAAATTTATTTGTTTTTTGGTAGCAGATTTTGCCCCCAAAAAAACGGTTTAAGATAAATTTTGAGAAAACATAAGCGAAAAGTAGTCCGGTGGTGCCGATAGGCGCCACTGCGGAAAATTTTGAAAAATTTAATCCGATTTTTTTTTTTGCCTAAAAAGGGTGTTTTTTGAGGATTTTTTAACTCCAAGTGTTTATTTTTTTGGTGCAAATCTGTTACCAAAATACACCAGATTTTCAAATTTTTAGATCAAATTTTGATAAAAAATTTAAAATTTTAAGACGCAAATTTTTGGTGAAATTTTCCGTTTCTTTGGGGTATAGTTTTAAAAGTTTGAAAAGTCAATTTTTAGGGTTTCTTGCTTTAATAAAGTATTAAAATAAATTGGATAATTATTTTACTTTTAATTTTAATTTTCTTTAAGTTATTTTTGATTCTAGTTCATAAAGTTGCTCCCATTTCAAATGTGTGGCGCGCTCAGTATTAGTTTTTTACATTTTCGCTCAATTATTATTTTTTTATTATTTGTAATTTTTAAAAAGGAATAAATGATTATTTCTTTTTATCTCTCTTTATTAATTTATATTGCGATGATTTTGAATGCAAAATATTTTTCTGTTCCATCTGTCAGAAAGGTGCATTTTTCAGAAATATTAACAAGAATATATTATTTAGTTTTCATAATGCTTTTTTGATTCACAGCTTTAATTGTATGCAAATTAATCATTTATTTTATTTATTAGGTTTTTTATGTCTGTTTAGTGAATTATTAGTAATATTAATAAAAATAAATTCTTTTCTTTTATAGCTTATTAATTCAGATGTAACTCAGGGTTGTCCTTTTACTACTAATTAAGAAATCATTAAACATTAACTATTGTTTAATAACTTGATTATTTCAATAGTATATTAGTTAGGTTCTTTTTATTTATTAAAATAAATAATTATTATTTTAAATGCTTTTTAAGCTTTGGGTTTTGCATATGTTATTGGACATTTTGTTATTAAATCGTGCAACATTTGATGAGTTACTGTGCGTGTAAGCATGCATGCAATACTGTATGTTATTTTTAAAGAAGGAATTGTGCACTTATGCAATTTGATATTAAAATAATTTTCTAAGGTTAGCAAGAAAATTTTAATTTTTTTAATTCTAGTCAATTTTAATTTTCATTAACGCATAAAATATATTTTATTAACTGATGGATGAATAATTAAGTCACATTTAACTGGAATAATAAGGCATCTTTTCCGTCCTGCGTTTTGGCACTCTTCAACTTGATAATCCCATTATGGTCAATTAAAAAATGTTTTTTTTCTTTATTTAAAATTATATTAATTTGGTTGCAACTTTTATGAATTCTAAGGGTTTTTTCTCAAATAAATTAAAAAATCCAACGATTCCATGAATCCATCCATTGTATTTGGCGGCAAAGAAATATTCATAAATTAGCATCTTTATATAATTTATATGATCGTTTTTGAAATATTATTATTATTTTTTTAAATTTTTATTTGGTGAATTTTTCAGAAATATTAACAAGTAAATATTATTTGTTTTTTTATAATGCTTTTTTGATTCACAGCTTTAATTGTATGCAAATTAATCATTTATTTATTTATTAGGTTTTTTTAAGTCTGTTTAGTGAATTATCAGTAATATTTAGCTTAATTGGTTCAGATGCAACTCACGGTTATCCTTTTACTACTAATTAAGAAAATATTCATTAAACATAAACTTTTATTTAATAGCTGGATTATTTCAAAGTATATTGGTTATATATATATTTTATTTATTAAAATAACTCTTTACTCATAGTGTTTAATTGAATACATCTTTAATTGAAGTTGATTATTATTTTTTTACTCATGCTGAGAAAGCGTGGTTTCTTTTTGATTCAATGATGTGATTGATATTAAAATGATTTTTTAAAGTTAGCAAGAAATTTAAAATTTTGTGGATGAATAGCTGAATTTTTTAAATTATTTTCATATTGATGTTTATTTTTTTTCTTATATTTTGTTCATATTTGAACGGTTAGATTTGTTTCCAATGTTTTTTAGCCTGTTGGAGTTGAAATTGAGGACATTAAATTTTTACTTCAAAAACGGAAGGGCCTGCCGCGCCGATAGGCACCGCTGGGAAAACTTGAAAGTCTGGGTCCATTTTGTTAACACACTTTCACAAAAAAATGGCATTTTTGGGGGTCCTATTTTGAAATTTTCAAAAGGGATTGAGTTCCCGGCGGTGCTGACAGCGCCACCGGAATAATTTTTAGAAATATGTTAACAGACAGCATAAAAATATTAAGTTCGCTTTAAAAAAAATATTAAAAACCCTTTTGGGAGTAAAACTTATGCCTTTGTCTCAAAAAGCGAAAGGTGAAAGGCCCAAAAAGGCCAAAGATACGAAAGGTGTAAGGTTGGCCTTACCAGTTAGACCCATCATTTAAACGGCATTTTATACAAGAATTTGGTACCCCATCTGTCGCCATGGAAAAATTTCTGTTAAATTTTTTTTCTTACCGATACAAGCCATTTTTTGGGGGTTCGCATTCAAATGAAGGAGTGATCTGACAAAGTTATCTCAAAAGAGAAGTTGTCATGAATTTACAGTTGAAATTTCAACTCGACCGGTTCACGGGAAGTGATTAAACGATAAAAAAAGTCTGTCTCTTTCTAAATTAGTACACTCTATAATAATGCCTAATTACCATTAATTTTTCTGCTGGACTTCTTTATTTTAATTGCTTAATTTTTCTTCGATTTTAATTGTAATAATATATTTTCATTTATTAGAATAAATAAATAATTATTATTTTAAATGCTTTTTAATGTTTGGGTTTGCATTTATTACTTGTTAAACCTACTAACATTCACTTCACGAGTTTTCTTTTATTTGCAGAGCTTAGCAAAAAGTAAAATTTTTTACGGAGCTATGTTTCTTTTTTTTATTTCCTGGTTATTTTTCTATCATTAAATGGACATATCTTTTATTGTATATTCTATTTTTAATAATTAAAAATTTTTTCTGTATTCTTATTTTTTGTTATTTTTTGAATTAGTCTTATTCATGCCAACCGATTACTCGCCTCTAGCATTTATCGGAAAGTTGTGGAAATAAGGTGGAAAACTTGCCATATTGTTGAAAGAGTTTACTTAGTTTTTATAAATTTAGCAAGATATTAAAACATTAAGCTATATTATTTAATAAGAAATTGATTTTGTAATTGTGTGAATTTTATTATTTATAATTGGCTGGAATAAATTGTTTAAAGAAAAAAAATATTTTTTTTTGCAAAAATTATTAAATAAACCATCCCTCAACCTGTTTTATTCGTAAATTACATTTCCATGACAATTTTCTTTATAATTTGATTATTTTTCAAATATATTTTTTTTTCAAATTCTTTTTTAAATTTTTTTTTAACTTTTAAAACATTTTTTTTCTGTTTATTTTTCATATATTAGAAATCCTTTACAAGCAGTTTAGAAATATCACGATAATTTTTGCTCATATTGATATAGTCGACATAATGGGCCGTCTTCGCTTTACTTTTTTATTTATTTGCAGTAAAAGTTATAATATTAACATATATTAGTCTTAAATTATTTTTTCAGATATTGCTGTTAGAATAAAATATTTTTAATACATTTGAAATAACAATAAATGATTATTTTTGATTTTTTTTTAATATTTATACATTTAACATTTTTCAATTGAATTCACCACACATAAAATAGTTCTAGCGGAGAAATCCATCTGAAATTACAACTTTTAAATGTTTAAAGTATTAACACACAGCGACATTTGAATGTCGGCGTTCTGTTAATAGAATGATTTCAAATACTGCCTTCTTTCTAGGTTTAGCTGACATTAATAGGAGTAACAATTTATTGTAGTAAAAAATTTTAATTTATCTATTTTGGAGTAGTCATATTTCGGTATGAGTCCTACCCCCGTCCGAGGTGTTAAAACACGTGTTTCCACATTTAAGCCAAAAAAATGTTGGTATGCCCAAAACGATAAGAAAGTAATCAGTGACCAAAATTTAAAACGAACCCAATAAGTTTTAAATTAAAAAATAAAGTGCTATATTAATTGGCACCGAGCAGTAACACTTTACGTTAATTTTTACTTTCTAAATTTAATTAAAATTAACGAGCAACAAAATACTTATTGACCAAAATGATGGGCAGCAGTATTTTTTTAAAGACTGCACTGGGTAATTAAGGTTCCGTTATTTCCCCTTTCACACCTCTGATGAATCAGTGCTAAGTTGGCAAAGTGAAAGGAGTTTTAATAAAATCGATTTGATAAGATGTAATCAATTAATTTATGAGTGACCATTAATTGGAGTTATAAAAATTTTGTGATTTAAAAATTTTGCCGATTGAAATAAAAGCGCCGACTAAAAGGGGTTTTGGAGGTATTCAGGGACATCGAATTCTATTCAGCCTATATTCTGTGTATTTATCAAAAATTAGAGTTTTTAGCACAAAATCGTTGTAACCTTACGACATTTGCTAAAACCATTCTTTTTTGGCGTGCTGTCGCGTTTCGTAAATACGTCATTTTACTAAATTTTCGACTTAATCATCTCATAACTTGCTCAGACGCAACCAAATTAAGCAATTTGGGTCTCTTACGATAGTCCTCGAATTACTCTATCAGTTTGAATATTATTAATTTTCAATATTATTTTAGCCATTTGAAGAAATATTCCTTTTTTTTACTTTTCAATGTGACTTTTATAGAAATTAATATTATAAAAACAATTGAGCATTTTAAATTAAATATAAATGTGAGAATGACAAAGCATTCAAATATTGAGCCAAAACCAAATCGCGGAAAAACAGGAGGATTTTGTAACTCCGTTCAAAATGAATGTTTTGGAGTTGACAAATGGTCTCTCCTATGTTCTACCGTACTACAAAATTTCAAAGTTTAGCTTCTATAGTAACGCAACTTTTTAATATATATTTTTTTTAAGTTCATAAGTATTTAAAAGGTTTTATCAAATAATTGCATAATTATTAAGTTTCAATATTTATTTTACCAGTTTAAAGAAATATTTCCTTTTTTTACTTTTCCAATTTATTTTTAGTAAAAATAAAATTATAAAAGGAAGGTGTTTTCTAACGTACGGGTGAGATGGTTTGTGGTTTTTTCTTTTTCCGTATCGATTACTTCAAGCTTAATAAGAAGTTTAAAAATTTTGGCAATGCATTTTCCAATTCAGTTGTCTTTCTTTGAGTATTTGTCTTGTCAATCGGCGATTTTTTCGAAGGGAGGGAGAGTTTTTCTGTTTTTCCTTTTCCTTTATTATTTTCAGTATTTAAATAATAAATCAAAGAATAAGGATTTAATTGGATTTTGAAGATCAATTAGAATTTTAGGTTTCCTTTTTCCATTTATTTATCATTTTACCATTCTTCTCAGAACATTTTATGAATTTACCAATTTTTTCTCAACGGATTAAGCTGAATGTTTAATAATTTATATTATAACTAAATGAACAAATCTCAGAATTTATTTTATTCATTTTATTAATTAAGATTTGTCTTTGTTAGTTTATTTATCATGATCGGTGCTTTTCTTTTCAATTCTGCCATCCTCCATTTTTTTGGTTTAAAATTAATGTTTTAAAATATAATTTGAATTTAATTCATATTTTAAAGAATAATATAGATGATTTTTATAATGTCTAAATATAAATTAAAATAATTCGCGTTCTCGACCCTATTTCTGAAGCCCTTCTGCTTTACCTTATAAAAAATTACTTATTTAATTAGTTTCTATATTGTTTAATTTTTTATTTAATTTTTTTATTTGGTTTTTGGAAAATCTTTTAGTTTCCATTTTTGTTGTTTAAAAATTAAAAGTTAATCGTATGTGAATTATCTTGTATTTACAATGTTTTAATCATATAATAAATTAAAGGAATTAGGGAATTAGTAACTTTTTTTATATAAATATTTATTTGTTATTTTATTTAGTAGAATAAATATAATTATGTTAAATGCTTTTAATTTTTGGTTTTTGCATTTGTTATTGGAAATTTTGTTATTAAATCTTACTCTAAAGTGAATAATTTCCAAGGATAGAAGACGATATCTTTCATGTACTGTATGCATATCTTGAAATTAGGAATCTTGCAATCATACAATGGGGTTTTAAAATGATTTTCACAGCTTAACAAGAAATGTTAAAATTTTTCAAAATTTAATTCGACTTTTTAAATATTTAATAATAGAATTCTTGTAATTCGAGAATTTTATATAAGGTTTCGATTCATTTCATATGCAATTTTTTTTTCTAAATTTTTTTCTTTTTCATGTTGAAAATTTTTAATTCATATTTTTTGAAAGTGCTTTTTGCATTTAAATTAGGTTTCGTTTGCGTCCAGTATTGTGCAGATCTTTTTGAAGAATTCTTTTTTAAATTGACCACGAATGTTAAAATAAAAATATATTAATTATTCAATGAAGCTGTTTCCTTGATTTATCCTATTGTAATAACGTTTAACTTTATTATATTTTATTTTTACGTTTATTAAATATTATTTTAAATGCTATCGATTATTGTTTTCGATCATAAATTATTATTTGTGTTTTTATTAAGTACTCTTTAAGATTAAGTTTCTTTTTTTTAAATAAAATTCCTTAATATTACGGTAGGGGTCATTTGTGTCGGGCCATTTTAGTCGAGACTCAAATTTTTTCTCAACTTGTAATTTTTTTTCAGGCAGCTTTCAAGAAAAACTTAATAAAAATTATTTTCAGGCACTAAGCTTCGAAATAATCCATTCGAGTTTTTCAGATTATCGAAAAAAAATTGCGTAGATTTTGGTATTTTTTAAGCTTAGGTAAAGTTACCTGGAAATTTTTTTGAAATTAAAAATCTTTTTTAATCTATTAAAAGTGCTCCGACTAAAACGGACTGACTAAAATGGCCCAACTAAAATGAACCGGTTAGTTCTTTTTACAGTCCGGTACAGGGATGGGGCCGCGATGCGACCCGCGACGCGAGATCCGCGATTCGCAGGCCTTTTTTCTCCGCGACCGCGATACGCGGCTTTTCATCCGCGACCGCGGGATTTTTTACCATTTTTTAAATAAAGAAAATGTATTGAACGATTTGTTTAATATTCTTTTAATGAAATATTCGGGCCAAGAACGGTTGGGTCCCCACGTTTGGGCCCCGGGAAGGTGACCGGACGATTCAGAGTCGCCGATTCAGGGTTGCTGGTCCAATACCCACTACCAAAAATTTTTGTAATACTAAGAATGAATTTTTTTTTAGAAAAAGTAAACAAAAGACCCTCAGAAATTGCCATTTTTTTGGGCAAAATCCCCTGACAAATCAGACCAGATTTTCAAAAATTTCCCGGCGGCGCCTATCGACACCACCGCCTCCGGCCTATTTGAATCTTTAAAAATTAAGGTGGCTAATTTTAGCTGATTTTCCTATTTTTCATGCTGCTTTTGTCACTAAAATTTGTTAACTCACTTATTTAGGTTTCGTCACTATTTAGGATTTTTGGAAAATTTTCATCGAGAAATGCAATAAAAAGTAAAATGAACCTTAAGGATAGGCCTTAACAAATTTAAAAATACACCCCTAAGAAATCGACTTTTTTTGGCGCGTATGCGACCGCGGCAAATTCATCCGCGATCGGTCTTTTTCTCCGCGACCGCGATTACGCGGCTTTTCATCCGCGACCGCGGGATTTTTTTACCATTTTTTTTAAATAAAGAAAATGTATGAACGATTGTTTAATATCTTTTAATGAAATATTCGGGCCAAGAACGGTTGGGTCCCCCCACGTTTGGGCCCCGGGAAGGTACCGGACGATCAGAGTCGCGATTCAGGGTTGATGGTCCAATACCCACTACCAAAATTTTTTTGTAATACTAAGAAATGAATTTTTTTTAGAAAAGTAAACAAAGACCCTCAGGAAATTGCCATTTTTTGGGCAAAATCCCCTGACAAATCAGACCCAGATTTTCAAAAATTTCCCGGCGGCGCCTATCGGCACCACCGCCTCCGCCTATTGAATCTTTAAAAATTAAGGTGGCAATTTTTTACTGATTTTACTATTTTTTCTGCTGATTTTGTCACTAAAATTGTTAACTCATTATTTAAGGTTTCGTCACTATTTTAGGATTTTTGGAAAATTTTCTCGAGAATGCAATAAAAAAGTAAAATGAACCTTAAGGATAGGCCTTAAAAATTTTTAAAAAATACACCCCTAAGAATCGACTTTTTTTTGCGCGATCCGCGACCGCGACCGCGGCAAATTTGAACCGCGATTTGCGATCCGCGACCGCGGGTTTTTTTCGTCCGCGCCCCACCCCTGGTGGTATATTCACTGTCGCCGATTTAGTGCGCCGATTCAGTATTACCGATTCAGCGTGAGTTTTTCTTATTGGACCAAATTTTTTGAAATTTATCAAATGACACTAATAAGAATCAATTATGTTTCTTCTATAAAAGTTATAATTAGCGGCGCCGAGTTGAACCGGTACGGTTTAATGTATCCAAAAAACTGGGCAATTCAATGTCAAAAAGTTTTAGTAATTTTAATTTAGAAAAATTACTAAGGAAATATCAAATTTCTTTTCTTTTTCTCTTGTCGCTAAAGAGTGCATAATAAACTGAACCATTGTATTAAAAAAGTCAAAATTATTAAAGGGTCGTGATTTTCAGGTTTATCTATTTTTTCTGATGTTCTTGATGAAATAAGCATTGAAAAGTAAATTCAAAAAAAAACAGTCTTCGAATGAAACAACTTAATAAGCAATTTTGGTGTCGTACGATAGCTCTTAAGTGGATCATTTATCTTTTTTTTCAATTTAAGAAAAGGCGAATTAAAAAATACCCCATTGTTACGGAATTCGACCCAGCATGCTCTATAACATTAAGCGTCATCAAGTTAAATTTTTAATTTAATTTTTAAGTACTTTTTGGTGGGTACCCGATTCAAAACCCCTTTGGTCGACCTCTGCCATTTCTCTCTTAATCCTTCATCTGTTTTTTCTCAATTTCGAGATGAATTGCTAAATTTGAAGGCATGCTTTTGCATGCTCCCAGCTCAATGAAGCCCAGAAATTGAATATAAGTTTGGGGGGACAGGCAAGGGCAGCATTCGAGAGCATGGTCCCTAGTCTCCAATCGTTAAGTAACGCTATTATTAATTAAAACTAAATTTAAAAATGAAAATACGAAAATACGAAATCAATTGCAACACAGATAATATCCATTTGTAAGCAAGCACCAGGTGAGAGAGTCTGTGAATTTGCTAGTCGAGTTAATGAGTTGTTCGAATTGTCTTAGCTTGGGAAAATGGAGAAATTATTCAAAAGCGTCTTTTGGAGGAATTTCTTGGTCGGTTAAATCCCGACTTGCAACTTGAAGTCAAATCCGGTCGTCCCAGTGATTATTCAAGAGCATATGAATTGGCTCAGCATTTTGAGCTTTTATTAGCCAACAAAAGGGAAAACCAAATTCTATAGCGCAATTATTTCAAAGGTAGAAGCGATGGCTGTTCAACACATAATAATCCCGAAGGAAGAGCCAAGCGGGCGGCGAGGCGTCTGTTTTTACTGCCCTCGCCCAGCATTTAATAAAATATCGCCGAAAACGAAAATATAACAATTTGCAGCTGAGCGGTTGCCAAACAGAGATTATGCTGGAAAATAGAAAATGGGAGAGGAAAGATTGTGAAAAGGAGGACACAGGTCACCAACGCCATAGGGAAGAAACAATTGGAGAGAGACAAACTGAGGAAGGGAAGGTAGACATTTTTCTCCTGAAAGAAGGGTACGCTTTCAGCCCAACCGGGGCCCGTAGCATAGAACAAGAGGCAGATAACCTGGTTAAAGCACCCGGGTAGGTTAACCCAAGGTTGAATAACCCTGAGGGTAAGGGTTAACTGGTAGCATAGAATGTCGGTCATTTACACCTACTTTTAACCCTACCCGAAGCAGCAGAGAGGGCGGGGGGTTGTTTACCCTCTGCCGCTGCTGTTTATTTGTATTGGTCCTATTTGGAAATATGACTTAAACCTTATTTTTATCCATCTTCATTAAATATATTATCCTAATTCCAAGAAAATGTCTGTATTCACAAAAGAAATGGCCAATTTTTTGGCCAAACGTATTCAAGAAAACTATGACCAATTTTACCCGACCAATCGCGAGCATGCTTATGCAGCTAAAGCAAAAGCAGCTTGGGCGGATGTGACAGATGAACTTAATTCCGGTTTCGGCTCAAGTGTTTCTGTTGCTCAAGTGCAAGAAAAATACAAAAACATGAAAAAACTTGCCAAGCGTAAAAACGCAGATGAAAAAAAGTACAATAAATTGTTTCAATCCCGGCGTTTAACACATTTATCCCTTGATATATGTATGGAACTGGAGGAGGTCCAGAAAAACAAGGACCATCAACGGAACGTGTTGAGGATGACACCTACCGTACTCTAATTGACACACACAAAGAAAAAGCGGCTTTTTCTGGTGCTCCTGGTGGAATTTCCACAAGCATTTTTTCAACACCGTAAGGCAAAGAGTAATGTTGTTGATGAAGAAATTGCCGATATTATGAGCAATGAGGACCAAAAAGTTAAATAAGATAATTGCGAAATTATATTTCCGGTTTATTGGTAAGGTTCGCACGGTTTTGTTGGGGAAACGCCGGACGCCGACTCCAAGTTCCTCCTCTCTTGCTGATTTGCAGCGTGCCGTTCTCGGATTGCAACTTAAGAATGAACAAAAAATTGGCGACTTTTTGGGCAATGTCTCGCCTAAAATTGAAGGTGTTCTGGTCAAAATGAACGAATACTATGATTTTGAAAATCGAAAGAAAAAATTGGCATATTGTATCTCGGAGGAGCGGCGTGAGACTATCACATATTCATATGGCGAAGATGTCATTTTGCAAGATATTTCAAAGAATACTCCATCCAAGTGATTTTTGGATTTTGGAGATAATTGTACCTTTTCGCGTTTTGTTACATTATGAGCATTTGGTTTCCAAATTTTAAATGTTTACAGAAAAAAATAAAACATGGTATTTTCATTTAATGAAAATACCCATATTGTTTCTGTTTGCTTTTCACTTAATAGTATTTTAAAAATTGTTAATTAGAATGGCAAGAATTGTCAATTGATGAAACCGAACCGTGCAGGCGTCGTGCACCCGGGTTTATAAATCCCGCAATGGATTACCGTTTGCTAAGTAACAATCAAGAAAATAATGCACTAATTCTTCGCTGTCGTTTTCACCGCAACGGTATTACTTTTTTGAGCGAAATGTTGGCACTTTTTAGCAACGCTCAGGGAGCGATTGAAAAACTTCCTATGATTTGGCTTCCTGACGTCCCAGCCCGCATATTGTCACTTCACACCGATCCTATTTGTTCCTTTTGGAGTCCCACCCAGTCCTCAATTATTCATGAAATAAACATTTTTGGGCCCGGGCTTAATAAAACGGATTGGACAAAAATAACGAGGAAGAGAGGAATAGTTATCCGAAGTGCAAAATGTTTTGTTTATCATACGGTTGTATTTACTCGCTATGGAATGGAGGGGATAAGCACACCCGTGTGGGATTGTCCGGGTTGTGCGGATCAATCTGGAGCATGTCACTGCACAAAAAGTAGCCTTCTATGAAATCCTAGTGTTGGGTTGGCGAAATGGAAAGGTGAGTATTCATCGGAAATTTGGGTTGCTGAAAGCGCTGATTTTGCGCTTCCCTTTAAAAAAAGACTTCTTTTCAACAACGAATTAATTATTTCTGACCAAGCGTTTGCTTCTTGCGGCAGATTTCAAAGCAATGGAGTCACCGGTTAATCTTAAAAATAAATTGAGAAAGAATAGAGCGGAACCTGAGATAGGAATTATTTATTCATCGTAATTTGCTGCTGAGCTCACTGCATAACTATTAAGTTGATGAAGAATGTTTAGCGCATTTTTGTTGAAACGGTACGTAAGATTTGTTCGTGCAGGCAAATTATGTCAGTCCAAACATTCATTATCCGTTGCGAATCCTACACTTTTGGCAAGATGTTTTTTGGGAAATTTTGTTAAAGGACGTTTAATCACTGAAAAAAATGGAGAAAAAAATGTGTTATCCCATTTACAATGGAGAATTGCATTACAATTAGCAGCAAGGGAGATGTTTGGAAAAAAAAGTCCCAGTCACATTTAAGTTGGATGGAAAGATAAAATATTGCTTCATTGATACAGTGACTCAAATAATTAGCCCAGAAGAATTTAATTCTAATTACATGGGAAACGATGGGCTGCTGTTACGGTATGATCAGAGAGTTGGGGATGTAAAACACATTTCTCCCGAGGCTATTAGACAATAACCAGATATAGAAGTGCTGACTTTCCGGAAATGCCGCACCAATATTTCGAAACAGAATTTTGTCAAATCTATTTTACTCATTAACTCACCATAAAATTTAAGGAGACGCTTCAAAGTCCGAACATTATGCAAATAGTTGAATTTCCTTGCCAAATGAATGGGCATCTTTTTCAGAGCGCCAGGACTATTTTGCTAATGGAATTGTTTCAAATGGATTATTTGCGTTTTTAATAGGAGGTATTTTGAGCATTTATTAAATTTGGGTTTTTATATGTTGTTTTTATGTCACCATCACTGTAGGTATAGAACTGTTTTTGCCATTTGCAGTTTTGCAAATCTTTCGGTATTTAAATTTGGGAAGATTGTTTGTCAAACTATTTCATAGCATGCGAGGCTGTTTAGTAATGATCGGTAAGACGGAGGCAGAAAAGACAAAAATGGCTGATAAAAAAATAAAAGAAGTCATACCTGCACAATTAAACAGTGTGGCAGTGGTGTCTGTCCGAAAAGAGTCAATTTCTCCAACATAAGATGGCCGTCGCCGGAGGAAAAGGGTGAGGCTTGTCTTTCCGTTAGGTTTGAAAAGAGCCTACCATAAGTACAAATGGTAAGACACGAAAAAAGGAAAAAAAAATAATGTGATTTTTGATTTGCAATTACAAAAACAAATAGCAAATAAATTTTACAACTTTTTATACATATTTGGTGATTTTGGTACATATTTGAAGATATTTTTTTATACATTATTTATCAATTTTTTTTCCATATTTAAGTACATATTTTGACAAATTTTTTCCATCCCAAATAATTAAATTGAATTCAAAATTAAAGGTATATACACTTAAAAATACATGCTCGCCCCTTTTACCTAACATTAATTATGATTGTATTAAACAATACAGTATTTTGAAGGGCTTTATATTAATTTAAATTTATTTTTTATAAACAAATCTAATATTAAAAAATTAATTTTTATGATAAATATTAAATGTTATTCATAAAGAATACTTTTTGGAGTAAAATTTCATATTATTTAGTATAAGTTTGTGAGATTAGTATTTTTTTAATTATATTTATTATAATATTATTTAATCAAGTTTTTTTTTTACACCTTCATAGGCATAGACAGATTTTTTGCAAATGAATGAAATTTTTTGATTTTTTGCATACTAATAGCTAACTTCTTGAGCTTGTTTTCACTCTTGATAGAAGTTCTGGAGCATTCCAAGGCCGAACAGCAAAGAAGTGTTTTTTTTTTTACATTTTTCTAAATATATTTACAAACAAACATATAGTCGAAAAGTTTTCATATTTGGTGTTAACTATTATTGTTATTGATTTTTTAAATTAAAATCTTTCTTTTGCTTTTATCATCTGTATTTTCTAAGCCTTTTTTTATTTGTTTTATTAAATTTACATTTGGTTTCTAATTATTTACTTAATCTCGCGCAGTGTACTTCTTTTAATTCATTAGCTTTCGGAATATTCCAGACTGTTTAAATTGATCACTTTTGAAAACGCTTGGACGAATTTTAGTCGGAAAATCTGTAAAAATATTATAATTCTTTTTCCCTATTTTCTTAACTTATAATTTTAATTCTCTCGCTTTCCTTTCTTAATTTCACTTATAAATAGCATAGCCTTTGGAACCATCAAAGAATTTTTTTCGCACTTACTTTCCTGCTGTTTTAAAGCAAAAAAATTTTTTTAAAGCAATTTTTTAGTCAAAATCACATAGAAAAACTTTATTTTCCCCTATCACAAAATATAGGCGATAAAAAAAAAAAAAAATTGGGAAATTATAATAAATGAAAAAAGATTTTTTTGAAAATAAAATTCTGGATAAAAAATTATTTTTGTGGCAAAATTTTTGAAATATTTTCCTTTCTTATGGGGTGTACTTTTTCGTAATTTGAAAAGTGCATTTTAAAGGTCTATGTTTTATTTTATGGGTTTTCTTAGGGAATTTCTAAAAAATTCTGAAACACCAAAAAAAAATGCCAAAAAGGCACCAAAATGGCAAAATGCCAAAAAAGGAAAGCACGAAAATCCCGAAATGGAAAAAAGGCATTATAAAAGACATCGTAGAAGCTTCAGACCAAGTGGAAAATGCGTTATTTAACTGGTTTTATAATAAATATTAATGGTTTTATTATTGACTATTTTTTAACAACATTTCTTACAAAGGCTAAAATTATCTTTTTTGCATTTTTCGTTCCTCTTTCTTTTATTTTAAAATGAGTCTAGTCGAATTTAGTATTTGCTTCTTCAAATGTATAGATCTTTTTCTATAAATTTTCAACTCACAAAATCATAATAATAAAAAATCTAAGGAATTATAGTTTATTTTTTTATTTATCTTTGATTAGTGGTATATATATTTTATTTAACATTTGATTATTTAAAATATAATATTTCTTCTTATTAGTTTCTTATATTTAGGTCATTTTATTATCAATTAGATTGTCTTAATTTCATGATGACTTGGTTTCCTCCATCTTAAGATGTCGGTGTTTGTGGGCATTGCTGCAATGTGTTATTTACAAAGGTACTTTTAATAATAGTATTTTAAAAATGTTTTATTATTTGAAATTCTTTATAATAAATAAAAATTAAAACTTTTTCTTTAAATTTCGCTCTTCCTCGTCAATTATTATTATTATCTTCTAGTGATTTTCAGAATAACTGTTTTATTTGCATTTCTTAACATTTGAACTTTTATAAGTTATTTTTTTGTATGGTTTAATGAAAAAGCGGACATTTTTAAATTTAACTTATTAATTATTAAATTTGATATAGGCAATACTTTTTATGATACATACTTTTTAATATCAAATATTATTATAAATTTCTGCATTTATATATTTTATAACTATTTTAAATGAATATTTTGTTTTTAGCATTTTCCATAAATATAAAAAAAAATTAATTTAATTCAATTTCTATTTGCTATTTTTACTAATAAAAAAATGAAGAAAAATATTTAAATTTTTTGTGGTATTCTTTAAATAAAATTTATATTATAAAAGCATTAGCATTGGTAATGACAGAGTTAAATTTTTGGACTTGGTTTTTATTTTTATGCTTAATATTTGTTTAATAATTCGTAAATGTGTTGTTTTATATTTTAATAATTATTATAAAGCTTAATTAGAATTTTATCGGTTCTGTTAGATATGGTTTTTTTTCATTTAATACTATATTTTCATATGATTAAATATTGGAATAATTTTTTTTGAATAATCTTTCGAATAACTTTTTAATCAAATAAACATAAACCAAAAAGCAGAATTAGCTATTGTGTGCATAATTCGGTGCTAGGTCGAAGGACAAAAAGTGCAAATTGCGGAATTTTTGACTAAATCAAGTCATAACCTTTCTCAGACGCAACTAAGTTAAGTAAACTTGGTATCATACGATAGCTCTTGAATAGCTTTATTAGCCTACAAATTCAAAAAAATTTATCAAATTTTTCAAATTTTTCAAGAGTTATAGCAATTTTTCCATTTTTTTTGTCATAACTTTTGAAAAACTTAATAAAATATTCTGAAATTTAGCAAGCTAATAGAAACAAGCAATTATTTTAGTTGCATCTGAGAAAAGCTATGACTTGATTTAATCGGATCCGCAAATTTTGCACTTTTTGTCCTTCGACCAACCACGACTTAATTCGGTATTTTCTATGATAAACTTGCCAAATACCGTATTTCCTCGAATAGATCCCCCCCCTCGAGTAGAGCCCCCCCTCGTTTATAGCCCCCCTTTTGAGGGGGGTCGAACTATAAAGCCCCCCCCCCCCCTCGAATAGAGCCCCTTTTCGTTTTTTTCAATAATTTTTTATTCGCAAAACCACAAATAAAGCGACCCAATAAGCCGAGAATCAAAAATTTCTCATAAACTTTTCAAAAGGGGTATGCCTATCCTCTATGGCCCTAAATTCCAAAATAGAAAATTAACTAAAGGGGTTTTAAATAGAGCTAAAAATTAGCAATTTTCTAAAAAAGTAGCAATTCTGAAAAAAGATGAATTTTACTGAAAATTTAAAAGATTTAGAAATTTGGAGTTTTATTTTTTATTTTTGTGAATTTTGTAGTCCAAATAAGTGTAAAGTCTATTTCTTATTCAGCACCTATAATAGGCCTCAAAAGTTTTCTTTTTTTTTTTCCCCAAAAAGTGTTCATGCACATTTCTAAGGGGGCTTTAGCTTGAAATTTTTGGATATTTTCCGACCTTTTAAATCATTCGGTAGCACTTAAAAACTCTACAATAATGCCCAGAAATAATTTTGGGCTCCGTCAATCTTTGGCGAGTTATGGCACTGGGACTGAGCTGTCCTCGTTGAGCGCAAAAATTTCAAGACCGGAATCCGTCGGGGAGCCTACTCGACAATTTTTGAATAAAAAATGATCAGCTAATTGAGCTCAAAAGTTTTTACAAAAGCAAAATCTTCTTTTTTTGTTAGATTTTGCCAAAAGACGTTGAACTATAAAGCCTCCCTCCCACCTCGTTTAAGCCCCTTTTTGAGGGGAGTTGAACAACAGAGCACTCCAGGGGCTCTATTCGAGGAAATACGGTAAGTACTTATTATTATATGATAAATTTAAATTACAGATATTATAGAACTAAATATGAATATAATTTTCCTCAAACATTATATGCTTATGTTATTTGGTTTGAAAGAAATAAAATTAGATTTTATATTGGCTTACTTTTAATCTTTTTTTGGTAATTATTCAAATTCATTTAATTATTATTTTAATAATTTATCATGAAATACATTTTATTTACTTACTGCATTCATTCTTTCATTATATTTGTGTAACCTTTTAGAATAAGCTATTTCTGTAGGCCCTGTAAATTTCTTCATGCTCCATCGGCTATTTCAGATAATTGTGTAAAATAAAAAGGAGTTTATTTATTTTTTTCTTTTTTTCATTATTTCCAAATTTTTTAAATGTCTTCATAATGTTTTTTTTTGTCTTCTTTATTTTCATAGAAATTATTTTATTTATTAAGGTAATCTTTACAGAGTTGCAAAATAGATGTTTTAAATATTTTAAAATTTTACATTTTTTTTAAATGCTGTAAGTAATTAAAAATGGTAGATTATCACAAAAACCGTCATTAAAATTGCAAAGATTCAAATAATACACTAAAACTCCAGAATAAATATAGCACAAAATGTTAAATTAGATGTGCAAATTATTAAAAAAAATTATTCCCAAACCAATGTTGTATCCTTTTGAGCCAATTTTTACTCAAAATCGCATAGAAAAGATATAAAAGTAAGCAAATCTTTTTTTGAGAATTATTTTATATGCAGACAAAAAATTTATATATTGTAAGTGGCAAATTTTGTGAGAAATCTCCCCAGTTCTTAGGGGTATACTTTTTTTTTTTAAAAAAAGCCTAAAAAGGCAATATAAACTAAAATATTTTAACAAAAATGACAAATATGCACTACAATATGCACAAACCCCAAAATATGCAAAAAAATATGCATAAGAGTACCCACTTTTATAAGCAAATAACAAAAGAAGCTATTTTTTTTTACTAAATTCGACCGTGTAGAATTCAGGAAAAAACATTTGCATAAAATTTGCAGCCTATATTGATTATAAGTTTTGTCTTCATTTTTTTTTTTTTTTATTATGCGAGGTCTTTTTTTATTTAATTCGAGCTAGAAGGGGTTCAAGTTTTTCGGGTTTTCGCCTATATAAATTTTTAATAATTTTTAAAAATAGAAGAAGACCACCTCAACAGCCTTTTTTGATGCTTTCGACTGTAGAAAATTTGGAAAAATTTTTATTTTCTCAAAAATTTTAGGGTCGGCGAGACATTTAGTCCGGGCTGTACTCGCTAGGGCTTGCCTGGAATGAAAAGTTTTTTGACATTTTTGTAGAGCATTGCACGGGCTATCGAATGGTGTAACATCGTTGGAAAATTGTTTAAGTAAGTTGTAGACAAAAGTTAAAAAAAAATTTTTTGGTCTGTATTTTTTCACCAAACTTCAGTGTTGTTCGGGAGTCCCGGTCCCGATCCCGAAAACCGGGATTTTCCCGGGTTTTTTTGTCCCGGTCCCGAGTCCCGGTGTTTTTAGTCCCGTTTTCGGGACTTTTTTACACCCTTAATGAATAGATATAAATTTGAGAAATCTAAGGTAAACGGGTCCGGTGGTGCCGATAGGCGCCGCGGGAATTTTTTTGAGAATTTGGGGTCTGATCTGCTAATGGATTTGTGCTTAAAAGAAATATTTTTGTTATTCACATAACAAAAATTGTTTTCTCAATATTTTCAAAAACACACCCCCAAAACTGGCTTATGAAGTCCCGGTCCTGTCCCGAAATGGTCCCGAGTCCCGTGTCATCCCGGTCCCGATCCCGAGTCCCAGTCCCGAAAAATTTGGTCCCGAACAACCACTGCCAAACTAATCAACTTTTTTTCAAATTTGGATAGCTAATACAGCTAACTATTAGCTATTGATAGGATATTATTTTCATTTGGTTGCTTTTGAGCAAAGTTATGACGAATTATGTTCGGGAAATCTGTAAAAAATGATTTTTTTTTTTCAAAACGCCCATATTGGCACGTTTTTGAAACGACCTAGCCCGTATGGAAAATTCTCTTTGTAGCTAAAATCTTTATAATATTTTTTATAATTAATATTTTATTTAAATTTTTTAATTGTTTAAATTAAATTATATTTTAACTTTATTTTGTGAATAATGAATGTTTTAAAAAATAATATTATAAACCCTGGATACAAATCGCGCTACTAATTTAGCAGATTTAAAGGGCATTATTGATTTTCATCTTTCTATGACCCATGAAGAGTTTTTTCTTATCAATATACGGAACAAAATATTTGTTCGCCCTTTTTTCTCGACCTACAGCATTATCATTTTTAAAACTAAGTTTTGCTGTTCGAAAACTTCTGTAGCATTAATTATAAAATTTTCTTCGAAAAGTCCTTCACTGTCGAAAAGTCCGCTGTCGAAAAGTCCGGCGCCCTTTGGCTGGGAACGAAGCAAAGTAAACACAAATGCAAATAAGATTAAAATTTAACTAACTAACGGCAACCACTTCTGAAATTAATTAACAATTATGGGTTTTGGTTTTGTTGTTCATTAAACTAATTGAGAATTTTGGGTTTATTTATTATTTGTCTTTATTAAAATCTTTTAATAAATTAATTAAAAATAAAGATTATGTCATTGTAAATAGTTTTGGTAATCGTTGTGATGGATTTATTTTTTTTTGTGAATTGTAAATGAGTTAGAAAATTATATTATGTTTATTTCTATTAATTTTCTTTCGTTGCTCGATTTAAATTATATTTTTTTTTCTTTTTTATATATTAATGTAGGGTTCAGCCCCGCCCTTCGGGGACAATAATGGCGGGACCGGGAGAGCCGTGGATGGAATGTCGGGGATCGGTCGGACGGCCAAATTGTGGGAAGGGGACCCCGATCGGGGATAAGAAAAAATTTTAAATAAACTTTTTTTTCCGAAAAAATTTAATACATTTTTTTCCGAAAAATTTCAAATTTATTTTTTCCGAAAAAACAACCAATTAAAGCTTTTTTGATAAGAAAAGGCGAGGCACAATTCAGAAGAATTTTTTTTTTGATAACTCCTTATTTAGTCTACAAATAGAGTCAACCATCATTATGAAAAAAACGAATGGGATTCAGGCGTGCCGATAGGCTCCGCCTGAGAAATGTTGAATGTTGGTGTGGTTTTACCGACAGATTTTTACCAAAAACTGGTCTTTTTTGTAGTAAATTTAGATAAGTTTTGAAAAATATTTAAAAATTGTCTGACGATGTCGTAGACGCCGACTAGAAAATTTTTTGAAAATTAATGATTGTTTAAAGATATTGTCAAAAAAAAATATAATTTATAATTTATTTTGCTTATTTTGATTATTTAACCGAACTGTTATTGAGTAAACACAATTTCATAAAATTGATTTAAATTTCCTGCATGAGGCGGATCTGAACCGACGAAAAAGATGGTGGGAGAAACAGTAGTTCTACACACACCCGAATATCACTGGTACAAATTAAAAATATTTGTATATTTATAGAAAATTTTCTTCCTAAATTCCCTTTTTCCCAAATTTCTCAACAATTCTTGCACAGACCCCATTCTTACAGTGCTTCGATGCTTATCTTTGTCGGGACGCGGGGATGACACGGCGGGGAACGGGGAACGCCGGGGATGGGATGTCGGGATGGGATGTCGGGATCGGGTCGGGATGAGGCCCAAAAAGGTTCGGGTCGGGGCGGATTCGGGGCGGGATTTCGGTGACGTCGTGTCGTGGCTGAACCTATATTAAT
Organism: Heterodera filipjevi; assembly: GCA_039877585.1. Classification (NCBI taxonomy): domain Eukaryota; kingdom Metazoa; phylum Nematoda; class Chromadorea; order Rhabditida; family Heteroderidae; genus Heterodera; species Heterodera filipjevi. Next base: position 5,700 of record JBDPZO010000558.1, on the reverse strand, counting down.
GTGATTTTCAAAATGCCTGGGTCTTTCATTAATTTATATTTTTTTTATTATTTGTTTTAACTTATAATTCTATTTTTTTTCATTTTGCTTTCATCTTCTATTTTTGAAAAAATTGCTTGGTATTACTAACTCATTCTTAGTCTTGCTATCATATTTTTAAAGAATTGTAAGCTTACCATTTAACTAGGTGATTTGTGAAATTTAGAATTCTGAATATTTTAATCTTTTCTCGCCGATGTAAAATAATTTAATATGATGATTTTTTTCAAAATCACGTTTATATTTATTCATACTTTAAAGAATTTTAAAAATTAATCCGAATTCTTTTATATTTTTTATTCGTTTACTGTTTTGCTCATTTCAAAAAAAACAACTTTCATTTACAATTTTTTTTCTTAAGCATTCCAATCTTTTTAATTATTCTATAATTATATCAGACTATGAAGATACATTTATTATATTTAAATTTTTAGTTGTCTACATCTACAAAATTTTATCAGTAATTTTTTTGTCCAATGTGACATATAATAATTATCAGAGGTTTTGCCCATTGTTGCGAATTCTTCTTAATTATTTTGGAAGTTTACGTGATATTATTATTATTAGAAAATACTTTGTTAGGTCATTCTAATGATAATAATTTTTCATTTTCTTTTCTTCTTGGCATAAATTCAGTCATGTAGCGTTTGTCGTTTCCTTTCCGATATCAATATTATATTAATCAATCTTATCACTATAGATTGTCTTTTTTGGTAAGTTAATCTGAACTATCAAAGTGAAATTACTTTGTGTTCGCAGTATAACGTGGTTTTTTTTTCATTTGTTAATTTCTTATGAGCGTATTTTGAAATTTTGGTTTGACACAATTAAATACATATATAATAAAATGATATTTAATATATTGTTTCTCGATTTGAATTTAATTTGACTTTAATAACATTTTCTTCTTGACTTTTGACAAGGTATGCAGGCAGGGATTCCTCGTGAATCGTAATCGTAATCGTGTTAATCGTTTTTTGGGCGGTAATCGTAATCGTATAATCGTAGTCGTATTTTGCCACGACATTACACGAATAATCACCACCCCTAAGAATCGATCTTTTGGAGGAGCAATTTGGTACCAGACAAATTAATTTATGAAAATTTTTCGTTAAGCAAATGTTTATCACACATTTTAAGGTGTTCCTTTTTCAGCCCTTTGTTATTTTGTTCTTATTTCTTAATCTGAGTAGTTAAATAAGAAAAGTTTACGTGTTTTCCAATTTTTTTAAGCATATTTCTTTATATTTTATTAAAAATTTTCCCGGCGGCACCCGGACATTGAATTCCTTAGTGATTTTTTTCAATAAAAGGACCCAAAATTGACCATTTGTGGGGAAAATTTTGTAACAAATAGGCCATAAATTTTTCAAATTTCCACGATGGCGCTATCGGCACCACCGCACACCCCATTTGTCCTTAGGGGTTTCTTTAAGTTTACTCTCAAAAATCGTCATTGTACTCATGTATCTTGTGCATAAGTTTTGTTACCAAAAACCACCTCAAACCTTTTCAAAACATTTTCCAGCGAGCCTAGCGGCACCGCTTCCCCTTCCCTTTTCGAATTATAAAAGTTAGTCCACTCAATTCAAAAGCAAAAAAGTTAAAGTGACTTCCAAAATTTGCCCTAAATGGTAACGAAAAATATGGTGTCCGCCGGGAAACTGTTTAAATTTTTTTTACATTTATTAACAAAAATGGCTCAAAAATGTTTATTTGTAGATTTCTTGAGCCTATTTTTTAAGAATATTACTAATTTTATAGAGTCATAATTTTGAAAAAAAATCATAAGTAATGCCTATCCGGCGGTGCCAATGAGGCGCCGCCGGAGAAACGTTTTGAGAAATTTAAATAAAATTTAAGAAAAAATAATGTATAAAAAACTGTCTTTGCCATTTTTTATAGAAAGCCTAAAAATGAAGCGAAATAATTTGAAATTAAGGCATTTTGTATAGAATTTCAGTGAAGCTACAACAATACGCGCAACTCTCCGCCTAAACATAAAGGGCAAATGTGCCTTTAAATGAAGGGCTAAAAAGTCGGCATTTCCTGTCTTGACTCTTTAAAAATTTCATTTAACTGTAAAATCCAACCTTTAAAGAAAATGTAATGTATTCGGTGGCGAATAATCGTGTGGCTGAAAAACTCGTCGAATCGTTTTAAGCGTATCGTATTTTTGCCAAACGTCGGCTACGTGCATCTTTACTCTCGTAAGCGTGATAATGACGCTCGGGGGCGACATCCCTGGTATTCAGCCCTCGTAGATATGTCCCTGATTTTAATTTCTTTAAACTTAATTATCAGTATTTTTTTTCATTCTTTATTTAATCTATAAAAACATCTCGCATGGAAAATGAACATATTTTAATGGGATACTAATTTTTAAAATTATATTTGAATATAATTAAATTTATTGGATTATATTAATTTATAATAAACCCTATACAAATGTTTATGTATTTAAAGAAATGATTTTCTTTGTTATTAAATTAACATTTTTGTTTTGCATTGACCTTCATTCATAAATTTTCTCTACCAGCAAAGCGCCCCGCATCTCATTTTCGCCAACCACTGTAATGTTTGCGAAGAGACAGCGCGCCTTTCGGGTTTTCCTTACTGCGAACTCAGGCGACCAACTCGCGGCGATTGCACGAGCAATGAACGGGAACAACAGCGACCCAACGATCACGCTTACTAAGGCAAATGCTCCAAATTTGAACTGCGGCGAATGACAAAAGTATCAATGCGGGTGTGGACGAAGAGGGGCCGTTCTCAGTACAGGAAACCTAATTGTAATAACTACTAATTATGTATTGTAATTGGTAACTTTAGTAATATCAATCATATATATATTATTCAAATTTGCCAAAAACAATTATTAAGACAATTTAACCATACAATCATTGCGCTTTCTCGGTTGAAAATCGAGGGCCCCATCCCGGTTTTGACGAAAACTCAGGTCCACCATCTATACCTATATTGCTGCTGATCATTTTTGAATGATTTGGGACGCAGTTGACTGTATTTTTTAAATTTGAACTTGGAAAAAACTTTTTAGGTAAATTTTCAAAAACCGGCGGATCCGATTTTTTTAAAAACCGGATCCGAAAATTTTTCAAAAAGTTAATCCAAAAGATCCCACGAAAATCTAAAAAAGAAAATCCCGGATATCCAACCGGGCAAATTCTAGAATTGAAAATCGGTTTTCGGATCGGGAAATCCAATTTTGGTTAACCTAATGAAAATAGTTTATCCGCTACGCTGAACGCCCCTTATTCCTGGTCACACCGCCTTGAGTACTTTTGTTACTTCGCGTGCCACCTAAAAAACCTACCCTAAGATTAAAGATAGGGTGCAATTTTCAAAAAAGATTTTAAGAAACTATCGAGAGAGGAAAAAAAAATTTTCGCAATTTTTTAAACCTTAACTAAGTTAAAATTATGAAAAGTAAAAATCCAATTTACTGCATAGGGTATTTTTATCAATCTGGTAGGCATATGTCCATTACATTAACCTGAGGATCCCTCGAAAAAACAGCAACCTAAGGCCCAAGTTGCGTAGGTCTAGACAAAAAATTTTTTATGATTAGCTTTAGTCTTGTTTTTGCTTTTTTTCTTGGCTGGACAGAAACGGACCGGAGCGAAACGCCTTTGGGCACGAAACCGGACCGTATTATGTGATAACAAGACCGTTTATTCGAGAATTTTTTGGGAAAGAAAATTTGTTTTTGCGCTTTTCGTGCGATAATATTACGCAAAAAAAATATATGTGAAAAATAAAAATCGGATCTATTGATTTAGTGTGTTAAACATATTGGGTATAAGAAAAAACCAACAAACCAGAACTATTTTATTTAATTTGTTTTTTCTTAATTTATCTTTTAATGGTATTTTGGAAATAATATCTTTTATATCTCTAAATTGTTTTTGGGTAAAATCCTATTCGTACTGGCGATTCGTACGCCCCTATCGTAATGGTGCCCCTATTCGTACTAGAATTCCCGATTGTACTGGACCACAAAAAACGAGAAAACACTAAGTTTGTTAGTGAAAATCTCATTATATTCATTGTTTGGTGTACTGTCAAAGCAAACTGACTTCTTTTATCGGCCAAAAACCACTTTTGTCAATTAAAGCACGAAATTCTTAAAAAATAAAAAAACAAAAAGTGCACCAGCTTTGACGAGACTATCTCATGGTTGAGCAAAATGAAAAAATTTGTAACTTTATTTTTCCTGTCTAAAAATATTGATAAATTACTTCTCGATGCTTCGAGCACCTTTTCTGGTGCATTTAGTTTGGGATCTGACATTCTTGTAAGCGTTAGGGTACGAAATGAACCATCTTCCTTAGGTATTTGGCAGCCCAACCACTTATCAGCAAAAAACCCATTCCCATCACTTGGGAATTTCTGGGTCTTTTCCTTTTATTTGTTTTCCTCAACCGCATTATCGCTCTTTTGGCTATAAACTTATCATTTTTTCAATTGTTTATCCACTAAGTGGATGTCCACTGTGAATGTCCACTGATGTCCGGGACCAAATTTGGGGTGCACGTTGTTTGTCCCCTCATACTGAACGAAATCAGGGGTGTCGATCTCCCTGCTCCAATCCATAATATCCTGAACGCCAATTACTATACCCTCCCCGCGCCCTGGATTTCGTCCTTGATCACCCCCCCTCACGCTGCCCCGTTTTAAAAAGTTTTTTCGGTGGTCGGACTCCGTCCACCCCGGACAGGACAAAACACAGCCGCAGAGAAACACAGCCGAGACCATAACAAGCCGATGCGCATAAAATAACAGAACTACGTAATTTTCATGAGGCAGGAAATAACGTTGTACACAAACAGTTTCTGTAGACCCCACCCTTCACATTTGGAAATTTGTAAGGGCATAAAGATTTTCCAGAGGGTCGTTATGCAATAAAAAAGGCTAAGGAAGCGAAAAAATGGGAATTTAAAATATTTTTTCTTTGAGATTTTTCCCGTCTGTGGTTAGGTCGCGGCCGTGTTTGCCGGCTGGTTACGGGCTGTGTTTTGGGGTTGTCCCCCCCCCCCATTCGTTTAGATTTTCTCAAAATATCACAAAAATGAAAAAAAAAAAAATTGTCTTTTTGGCTTCGACATTTGCACGTAATTACGACCGCAATCCATGAACACTAAGGCGGCAAATGAGCAATTGGCCTAAATTTAGTTGAGGGGACCCCTCGAAACCGTTAAAAACTAATATTAGAATATTTTCAATAAAACAACATTATGTAGTGGCAAAAACATCAGTGTGAATCCCTCCTCCACTCTAAGCATACCTTAACTAGCATGCACAAATTGATCTATGATCATCGTTAAATTTGTTGAAGGTGTAGGTGATCCCATCGTTTAAAAATGTCCTTTTGCCTTTTTATTTCAATTGTAGCCATATTGATATAGAAAGATGCTGTAAGTCATACACCAAATTTTCAAAAATTTACCGGGTGTGCTCCTCGGCATCCCGGTCCCCGGAACCGCCCAGTTCGTCCGCGGTACTTTCGTCGCTGAGGCCATAAATTTTCTTTATTACCAAAAAAACAACTTGGTATGACTCGAAAGCATTTCATAAGCTCTATTAGCCTGCCCAATTTAAAAAAAATTTCGTTATTAAATACAAACCACAGAACCCTTAGAG